>JARHVA010010990.1:0-25000 GCA_037957365.1 Torreya grandis
AGAAACCTTGTGTGGGTAAAAACAATAGGGGTTGAGGTAGTTTTACTCTTGTTCCATTATAAAATTCAATAAAAATGCATGTTCCCCACCATAATTGGTCTTTGTTCATACAATTATCACTACCACACTATATCAAAAACTTGCACACAAGGATTATATACACTTATTAGACAATTCTTTGTACTCCATCATAATTAAACTAAACACATATATCTTGGAAATAATGAGATAAAAATAAAAATGACTCAAACTTTTTATAATTTTAATGTGAATCCAACTTCAAGACTTCTCATTATTTTTGACATCGATCTCTTATACTTTTTCAAGACCTATAATTATGCTCTCACAACTTTGGAGTCTTCCAGAAAGCTTAAATGTACCACAATTGAGAAATTTATTTACAACCATTCAAACTTATGAATTTTTTAAGGTGGAAAAATAATTGGTGTTATATATAATAATAGTTTTGAAATCAATTGAGAAGTTAAACAACCACCACTTACAACCCTAAAAAGTAGTGACAATACCACTATGTATGAAAAACCCCTTTCATTTCAAATGTTGAAATTGAATGACTTCAAAACTATGAATATGTCTCTATCACTACACACTGACTCTATCATTGTAACATTTTTGATCTTGATGTTATGGATATAAAATTTATTAGAATATTTTCCTACAATAAGATACTAATTATAATTGGGCATACTAAAAACATATAGTATACACTTGTAGAAAATTAGGATCCATATTTTAACCATACTCCCCAATTTTAATATTTCTAAAAAACATTATAAAACCTATAATTTAGGAAATTTAATCCCCATAACTAGTCAATAAAACCATTTGACCTTTTTGGTGGCTAACCTTTAAGCCAACTAGTGAATGATATTTCACTCCTCTTCACATTGTCCTCTGATTATTTTTAAAAACAACATCTTATATTGATAGCAACTAAATATCTAGAGTGAGGTCTTAAATTTAAGCTAACAACATCCATTAATATTTATTGTCTAACATAAAAGTCTCAAAAATACATAAGTTCTCAACATTGACAATTGAACAAATCTTCATACAAGGAGCTAAATCAAGTTTAAAATCATTCTTTCCCACTTGTTCCACAATTTTAAATAGACCACACCTAATATGCTTAATATTATTATACTTACACTCGATCCTTTATATACTAAAATATGACCATACCTTATCTCCAACAAGGAAAGTCTTATCAGTATTATGTCTATCATGTCTTATTTTATATGTGGCTTATGACTAATTTAACCTATATTGCACTTGAAGGTGAATTTATTGAAATTTCTCAATGAATTTATCAAGTTTGTGGATCTTTGGATCCAATTTCCTTATTAATTTTTTATGCCTATCTCAAAACAAGATCAAATGCACAAAAATTTAAGTATTAAAAGAAATAAAAAATTACATTTACTAGTAGAATAATGCACTAACCTACTATAGGAATGTTGAATATAAACCAAATTTTCATCTTAAAACTTAGGATGTTTCTTATTATACCCTCTCAATATTTGTGCTAATATTATGTTCAAAATCTCCTTTTTTATTTTTGATAATATTTATGGATTATATAACACATTAATCTTATACACATAGAAAATACAAACCCTGCATATTCTTCTTAGTTTTGGACCTTTCCTACTTTTGGAAGTTTCGTATTTGGTCTATATTGTGCCCCTTAGCCTATCTATTGGTCTAGGTAGTCTTTTCTTGATATCCTAAACCTTTTATATTCTTCATAATGCTTATAATATACCTATATCATACCTCTACAAGTTTTTGTCTTAGACCTATTTTCTAATTGCAAAGACATAAGTGTTAGTCTCAAACACCTACATCAACAATAGTGTCATACACCAACATAGGTGTGCAATGCCCTAAAGTCATCTATTTTAAATGAAAAGTGTCTTAATGGTCATTCTAAGTGATTTAATATGAAATATTTCTTAATACGTGTTTTATATATTCCTAATCACTTGTCATTCATTCCTCACCTATAAAATTCCTAGCATTCATAGAAAAAAACATTCAAAGAGCATTTAATTGAACAAAGATTCCATATTTATTCCTATTTCTATATCATTCATAGGGATTACACATCTACATATATGAAGTACTAAAAGAGTAACCTAAGAGCCTGATTTCCAAGTTACAAGCTAGGTTACTATTGTACTTGATTTCCACACATTACATGATTCACAAACAAGCCAACACACTAGGAATAAATATATTAGTCTAAGGTCCTCTTCAAAGTATTTTCTATGTAATTAAAATTCATTGATAGATGGGTCTTTAGGGTCAGCTCAACATTAATTGCCCATTAACCCATTTTTCCCAAGGTCACTATGAATATGAACAACTACAATTTTGTAATTTCAAGAGGAGTGGTATTCCATGACCTAGTTATAAATGCACTAGTGTAAAGGTGAATAAATACTCAATAGCATCCAGGTGGTCACATTGATTTCTAGTAGGTATTCTATATAATATGCCTACATCTAGTTGAAATAGTAACATAGACACCAATGTCCCATGCCTATAGCTCCAAAGTTATTTAACCTATAATTTGTTGACTATTTTATAATCCTCTTTTATTTTGATTCATGACTGTTCTATATATAAAACTTTATCACCATAATAACTAGTTAATTACATTATATCTTCGTATTTTACATGTTTTACTTACTATTTTATCCTATCTTAGTTTAGTGATAGTTTTCTATGTTATATTTGAATTTAGTATTTAATTGGATTATTCTAGATTTGATTATCCCCCTTGTGTATTTTCATTTTTATATTATTGTCCCTATCTACCCATGTAGGATTCTTATCTAATTTAAGGTTAAACATATGGTGAAACTAGTCCATGTGAATACAAAAAATTGTCATGTAAGGCTTCCAAGCCTCCTAGTGTTTTAGCATGTTGTGACGTATTTCAATATTTGAAACATTACCCTAGGGTTTCACCCTCATCTATTCACAAGGGATTCATGTACATATAATTACATGTGGATTATTAATTTATTGGTGTATTTTTATCTTCAATAGGTCTATTTTAAAATTCTTTATAGTTATTTTCTACACAAGTTGTAATACTCAAAAACCTATTTTTGTTCACCAAAATTTGATACACATTTTATATATTTACAATTTAATTTTTTTATTAAATATTGGAATATAAATTATATAGTGTAATTATTTTGTCTAATTTATATTTTTAATCAAAAAACATTTTATTCAAAAACCTCTCATATCTCTATAATAAATTTTTGTTTTATCAAAATTGTCGATTCTTTGTCAAGAATATTCTAGGGTCTTTCCTGTGAAGCATTTGCTATGTTTATACAATTTATGATGCATAATATATTAAATTTAAAAGTCCTTCGATTTTTTCCATAAATATTCTTATATAGACAAAAATATTTTTTTTTAAAAAATATTGTATGAAAGTTCCAGATTTAATATTTTACTATTTTTTCAATAAATATAGACCTAAAATCCATACATTGTACTCTTGTTTCCCTATTTTACTAGGTTCATCTCATTTCCTATTTTTAAATAAAATAATATCTCATATTTTCAAAAAACTCAACCAATGGTCTAAATATTTTATATTATTATTATATCATGATAGATTGCTCCTTAAAATTTTCAGTCTTTCTTATCTTGTTCTCATACCAATTTTCAAAACATTTCAAATGGATACAAAGAAGATTATTCCTCCTCCTAACACTAAGGAGTTTTATATATCTCATCCCTCTAACCAAGTCTAAGCTATCGCTTATCTAATAAGTAAGGTGACCCATTCTATAGAATTAAAATATAGTAATTAATATGAAGTACCTATGGTTTGTGTTTGTGAATCTCTAAAGGATCAAATTACTAGTATGAGAAAGTTAATAAAATAGTTACAAAATCATATATCATACATGAAGAATCCAACACATGCTATTGTTATTCATGTGCTTAAATGTTCGTCTACCAATTTTGTCACAAATAAGGTTTCATATCCAAATGAAAATATAAACAAAAATACATATAAAACAAGTGATTCTAAAAGTGACCACAAATATAATAAGAGTCCAATCAAATCTTAAAATAATGATTCAAAAAAAAGTGATAAAATTACCTTATCTACATCCCATAAGGAGATATAAATATTACTGTGTATATCATTGAATGTATGTGCATCATATAAATCATTATTTTATATTGAAGGAGAAAAGAAAAATTCACAAACATATTGGTGATCCAATCATTAATACATCAAATAAAAAACTACTAAATGTATAAGTACTTATCCTAAATCAAATATACCAAAACAAAAAATGTTGGTACCAAAGATAAATTTAGAGAAAAATAGTTTGAAATATCAAACCTAGATGAAGAAAATGATCAAAAATAAAAATTAGATCAAGGAAAGGATACCAATTTACCTATCAATAATAATACTCAGTTTTTAAATAGTGTGGTTTTGGAATGAAATATTTACAAAACTTCAATTATAATGGTCAAGACTTAGGAAAAAATTACCAAGGCATCACTCGTCCTATTTCCACACATAATCTAAATGACTGTCAAGGCTTGGGCTGCATTACCATTACTAATGCAAATCATTTGAAAAGGCATATCCATATTGTTAATGAAAATAAAAAATAACCTACAAATGGAAGAAAATCCAAGGAAAATAAAAAAATAGAATAAGATATATTGTATAAAAACTAAGAAGATAAAAACATGATACAAAAGGAATACGTATGGAACGAGAAAAATGTACCTAAAAAGGCTAATGTCAAATGTGTGCCTTCATATGAATAAATTGCCAATCATTCCTCAAATCATAAAATAATCTAACCATGCATAGATGGAAAGAAATGTCAAAATAGCATAATTAACCCAACTTTTGAATTAAATATATGTACTTGGAAATTATTTGTTAGGTGAGTCCTTATCCAATGGAAGCTCAATTGATTAATTTATTACAAGCAATTAAACATGGAATCATACCATAATGATAAAGTAACTAGAAACTTGAGACAGCAAAGAATTTGAGAGACAATACACACTCTTGTATTAGATATTACTAGAAGAAAATACAATAAGGAAGATGCCACTTCTTCCTCCACCTCAAAGTCTTGCCACACTCAAGACCTTCTTCCCTCTCTCTCTTGCTCAACCTTAACAACTCTATAGCCTGAGTTATTATCCCTCCTTGAATGCTTCAGCTGATCTCCTTGACCTTGCTTGCTTCAATGCTTTCACTTGCCTTCTTGGTAATTACAATACAAGCCTCATGGGTCTTTAAATAGAATCCCATGGTTACAAAAATAGAAATCTAACTACAATAATTAGACACGCAGCTCGTGACTATAATTAGTCATTTGACATGCAAACACTCGCTTCACTTAACTGACTATTCATCAACAGCAGTTCTGGACCGCCACAGGCGATCGACGCCAGTCCCTGCTTGTCTGGTGCTGCTGATGTCGGCCAACTAGCTACCATCGCCGGTTGCCTTCTGCACTGTATCTGACTGACGTCAGTCATGCTGCCGATGCCGGTGCTTCTAGTTTTTTAGCATCCTCTTCTTCGTGTCTGCAAATAGTTGAAGCTTTTAGCTCCACACCCTAACAATCTCCCACTTAGAGATAAATAGTTGCTACTATACCTGTACCTGTACACCATCTATTTTGTTCCTTTGGCTTTGTATCCCTCTTCAAAGTCACTCTTGAAGACCAACCACCATGCAAACTTGTGATGCCATACCTGTCACTTATGCCAAAATAATTTTGTTACTCCCAAATTCTTCATGACATACTTCTGAACCAACTCTACCCGTAGCTCAGAAAACTCCCTGTATATGAAACCCTGCAACAAGTAACACAATATAGTAACAGGATAATGTAGCTAATATTATCCAACTTGGTAAAGATAAAATACAATGGTCAAACCTCCATTGTTCTGCAGCTTAATCAAGACCATATACCATAGCCTTCTGTCTTATGTGTCCATCCACTCTCTTCTCTAAAAAATGGGAATCCATCCCTCTATCCAGTGCTTTCTTCTAGCTAACAACTCTACCAAAAAATACCTATTTGGTTCTACTCCAAGGACTCACACTCCTCATTCATGTCAAGCTCCCACTGTTTCTGGACTCTACTTGCATTGCTTCTTCCATCTTCCTAGTTCTTTACTATCAGTAAGCAATATAAAGAAGGTGAACAATGACTATGAGGTTCACATACCTTTTCTGACCTCCATATGGGTGTTTGAGACTCATTGATCCACCCAACATCCATTTCTATGACCGATCTCGGCCATCTCCCAGTCTGCTCCTGATCGATGTCGGTTCCCTACACTGACCCTAACTGCCGACATCATTTCCCTGGCCGAAGCCAACATCCCTCCTATCGACATCAGTCCTGATGACCGACATCAGACTTATCCTGCCCGACCTACTGACCCTACTGGTTTGCACATGACTAATGTTGGTATCTGGCTGACCGACATCGGTCCCATGTGACCGACATCAGCGTCTGTGTGTTCCTGTAAGTGATGAAATTTTCATCCACGAGCTCTTCTTGGATCAAACCTCTATCCATGCTGCCCTGCTCAGATTTATTTAGCCCCTGTGACTGATCTCTGTCCTTCATCTCCTCCATAAACACCAAGGCTTCTTTGTTCCTATCAAAAGCATCAAATTTCCTTTTCCTGTAATGAACTCTATCTATGCTTTCTGAATCTGAACACATACCTTTTGATTCAAGAACGTCCATTCCCTTCTTATTCATGTGACCAAGCCTATTAGGCCACATCTTTGAATCTACACCAGAAGTAGAATCAGTAATACAAGTAGATAGATAAAGAGTATATACTTTCTTACCTCTCGCTAAAACAAGTACTCCCTTGGTAACCTTCCAAGAATCTGATGTGAGGGTTATTGTGCATCCCTCATCACCCAACCTTCCTACAAAAATCAAACTCTGCTTCAGAATTGGAACATGCATGACCTCTTTCAACACCCATGTGTTGTCAATCTGCAATCTCAGCTGCACTTTCCCTTTGCCAACTATCTGACAAGGCGTACCATCCCCTAAATAGAGCACTCCAAAGTCTCCCTGTTCATACTCATGGAACAAATCTCTGTTTGGGGATGCATGAAAAGATGAACCAGAATCTAAAATCCATGATCCTACCTGACTATCCAAAGAAAGTATGAGAGCATCCTGTACCACAATATTTGCATCCTTTGCTTCTTCAATACCTGCATGTTGATTCTCTTTATCTCTCAACCAACACTCCTTCTTTGTATGTCCTTTCTTTCAAAAAAACTAGCAGGTAACACCTTTGGATTTGGATCTCCTTCCCGACCTTGATTTCCCTTGCTCAATCTTCTCCCTTTGCCTTCCCCTGCTTTCTGCACTTAGAGCATTACCTGATGATTCACCTGTGCTTCTCCTGTGCATTTCCTCATTCAAGATCACACTCACAACATCATCAAATTTTAAGATTTTAGAAGTAGATGCAGAATTACTTACTGCCATAACCAAACTATCCCAACTTTCAGGCAAAGAACATACAATCAAGAGAGCCTTTACCTCATCATCAAAAACAATATTTACTGAAGCTAATTGGTTTACCAAACCATGGAAATCACTGAGATGAGTATGTACTGATCCACCTTCCTGCATTTGCAAAGTAAATAGCTGCTTCATAAGATATACCTTATTAGAAGCCAAGGGATTTTTGTATAAATTCGCCAAGGACTTTATCAACTCTTCTGTTGTCTTGCACTGTGATAAGCTGGAAATCACAGATGATGCAAGGCTCAACCTTATGGAACCAAGAGCCTTCTGATCAAGAACACTCCATTCTTCATCCTTCATATTCGTGGGCTTTCATGCAACCCCACCCAATGGTAAGTACAGATCCTTCTGATACAAATAATCCTCAATCTGCATCCTCCAATGTTGACAATTCTTGCCGTTAAACTTCTCCATTCGTAGCTTACTTTCTTCTGCCATTGCTGAATTCCCACTCAATCAGAAAACCCTGTGAATGACTTGTAATCAAAAATAACCTGCTTCCTACAAACCATGGCTCTGATACCAATTGTTAGGTGACCCCTTATCCAACGGAAGCATAATTGATTACTTTCTTACAAGCAATTAAACACGGAATTATATCAGAATGATAAAGTAACTAGAAACTTGAGACAACAAAGAATTTGAGAGACAATACACACTCTTGTATTAGATATTACTAGAAGAATATACAATAAGGAAGATGCCACTTCTTCCTCCACCTCAAAGGCTTGCCACACCTCAAGACCTTCTTCCCTCTCTCTCTTGCTCAACCTTAACAACTCTATAGCCTGAGTTATTATCCCTCCTTGAATGCTTCAGCTGATCTCCTTGACCTTGCTTGCTTCAATGCTTTCACTTGCCTTCTTGGTAATTACAATACAAGCCTCATGGGTCTTTAAATAGAATCCCATGGTTACAAAAATAGAAATCTAACTACAATAATTATACATGCAGCTCGTGACTATAATTAGTCATTTGACATGCAAACACTCGCTTCACTTAACTGACTGTTCGTCAACAGCAGTTTTGGACCGCCACAGGCGACCGACGCCGGTCCCTACTTGTCTGGTGCTGCTGACATCGATCGACTAGTTGCCGTCACCGGTTGCCTTCTGCACTGTATCTGACCGACGTCGGTCATGCTATCGACACCGATGCTTCTAATTCTTCAGCATCCTCTTCTTCATGTCTGTAAATAGTTGAAGCTTTTAGCTCCACACCCTAACATTATTTACATCTGTGGTATATAACGAGGAACATGTAAATAAATTTATTTCATCTGATATTTGAATTGGATCTACTAAATGTATTGTCACACTTGGATCCAAATCATGCTATATTGTATTTCATATTAGTCAATTTTTGAATAAATATAATGCAAAAATGAGAAAGCCATGGTTACTATCAATTAAGGAAAATAAGATCACAACAAAGGTACCAAGTAAAAACTTATCAAAAGAGCATGATACATTTTCTGATTCTACTATGCGAGCATATGGAACATCTCATTCAAGATAATTTATAAATTCACCACTCCTAGATGATTATAATTAATTAGATGGGATCATATGGTAGAATTTTAGGTTTTAAATCTTGTAATTACAAAATACTCAAAAAAATAAAAACATTAAAAAATCCAAAAACATTTTCAGCATAAAACATGTTATATTAAATCCTTAGAATCTATGTTAGTTTCATGTTGAAGGATGGAATACCAATGAATTCTACATACACATGTATGTCACGTTTATACTTGAGTGTAATACAATCATACATAGATCCATGGTTTACTCATATTTTAGATGTTGGGCCTTTCCTCTACTCATGTCATATGGACATAGAAGCATATGCTTCATTGATCATGAGAATCATAGATTATATGGCTCGATGATCACTTTTGATTACCATTTTTGAGCTTATATGTACTTACACATGTCTTTATCTATGATTATATCTTATATAGGGTAATTGATATGCTATGCACTTCATAATTTTTTTTAATATATCTTATCCATGGGCTACTATGATATTTGTATGCTTGTTTCTTATGCTTTCCTTTATACACTTCCTTGAGTGCCTTTCCATATTATTGTCTTGATTATTTGAGCATTTTAATATATTTATTTGTGTGTGGCCCCAAGTACATATGTGTGTTTTATTTGACATTTTAATATGTCATTATTTTTTATATGGATATTTGAATATGTCATCTTTGCTTTTATGGATATTTGACTATGCCATTTCTTTTCAATTATGTGGCAGTTGAACATGCCCTTTGATTATGGTCTCCTTGGAAAATTATCTATTGACTTGATTTTGAATGCTCTTATGTGTGTACAATGGAGAAATGCATTTAGAGTTTTGTAGATCTAAAGACTAGTTGGCAAACATATTTACAAAGGTATTAGCACAGGAGAGTTTTGAATGTCTAATATAACATTTGGGTATAATGGATGTTCAATTAGTTAGTATTAAAAATTAAGGGGGAGTGTTAGAAGGATCTATATCTAATATATTTTGACACTTCTATGAAGCAAAAGCTTCATGATTATTATTTTTTTAAATTATTTTTTTTTGTTTTTACTCCTCAGCTTATTTATAAGCAAATTTAAAGCTATTTTATTTCCCCGTATTCTCTTTGTATTCATCTATTTAAGAGAGGTAGTTGTAACTGAATGAAATTAGAATGAATATGAATACAAATTATTTTTGATATATATATATATATATATATATATATATATATATATATATATATATATATATATATATATATATATATATATTTGAGTTTTATTTTGATCTTCAAGTGAGACAGTCAACTATTAAGTACTTTGCATGTTAAATTTTTTCAATTTTATTTATGTTATATAATAAAATAAACAATAAGATATTGTTTTGTATCTAGACTCACCTATTTCATATGCCTAAACAATGAAATGCTTTGAATTTAGCATTATGGAAATGACGTCTTCTATTTTTGTTGTTGGCCATGTGAGGTAGCAATGTCATCCTAGATATTTGATTCTTGTTAATATTCATTTTTGCTCCTCCATGGACATATACTTATTATTAATACTTGTGCTCTATAATTATCTATTTCTTACCCCTAAAATATTTTAATGTAATTTAATAAATGAACATTTTAAACCCTTTTTTTGGAGCCAAGTTGTAGTAGAATGTTTGTGATAACATATTTGGTTGCAGTAGATACTAAGTAGTATATCAAGTTGTATTGCATTTATTATATGTTTAATTGAGATGAGATAACTTTATAAGTAATTGAATCATATAAAATTACAAATAAAATTGGTCAATATACATAATTTATCCAATCCATTGATTTAGATAAATGTTATAATTAATCAAGTGATAGAGGGTGTAGTCAGTCACAATAAGAATTTATTTCTTTAACCAAAGAAAATTTAATGATGAGAACTAATCACTACTACAAGGGGGTATTTTGAGACAAAATTTTAATTTCATTTCTAAATTATAATTTTGTCTCTAATTTCCATCTCTTAGTTTTTTTTATTTATTAAAAATTTGACTTTTTAAAAGGGATAATTAAGGTTTTGTCTTTGGAGTCATAATTAACTAGAAGGGAAATATTATTTCTCCTTTATTTTGACACCCATGCTTATATCCATCATTGCAATCTTTCACTGGTTGCATGCGTTGACTAGTTTTCTTGACAATGCCTTTCTCGATGGACTCTATAGATTCTATAGTAAGTATTTAATTAATTTTTCAAATGTTTATTTATTTTTTAATCTTTAAATTTTATATGTTATATGAACTAGGTGCCTCAAACTTATATAATCTTAGCCAGATGCACTAAAAAGAAAAAAGTCTCTTTGGAATTTTTTTTTTGTTCTTCTCTCCATCCCCTGATAGAACAAATAAGGTCATAGATAAAGGTCCTCATATACACACACTCTTCATATATGTTTAAATTTTTTGGGGGGAAATTTTTGATAATTTCTATTTAAATAAGGCATATTTAATGTCTTTTAATCAATGTATAATTTTTTTTTCCTCTTGCTTAGATTAGGTCCAGTGTGTCATTGATTTAATGTATTAAGCATGGCACACCATAGACTCAATTGATAATTTGGCATCCCATATAGTGGAAATAATATGAAAAATCAAATTATAATAGGTGTTTGTGTGGTCATGTATTATTTTAGTGGTAGAAGCACCCTTGAATTTTAGCTTTTTGGCACTGTTCACCACATCCACCAGTTTTACTATTAAGGTATTTTTGGAACACAATTTTAAAAAAAATGAAAATTTAAATAAATTTTTATAGATTGGTAGGGTAAAAAATCCATTTAATGAATTATGTTCAAATGATCAATGTCATAATTATAATGGTGCAAGTCAGATACATTTTTTTCAATCGACTTAGTGGGGTGATTTTAAATGCTCAAGGAGACTTCACAACATTATAATATCTAAATATGTCCCACTATCCATAATGGTTTTGAAGGTCTAATACTAGATAGACACTATC
The DNA here is from genome assembly GCA_037957365.1 of Torreya grandis. Taxonomy (NCBI): domain Eukaryota; kingdom Viridiplantae; phylum Streptophyta; class Pinopsida; order Cupressales; family Taxaceae; genus Torreya; species Torreya grandis. Next base: position 12,133 of record JARHVA010010990.1, read on the forward strand.
AATTATAAAATCTCCATGAAATGGATTTTTCTTCCAAAATTTTATTAGATTCAATTACAATGTCCCTTAGAAAACTAAAACTCCCTCAGTACATGAATGTTTCTTTCAAAAATTTGTCAGGCCAAATTTTAGAAGTAGGGTTATTTCCAAATAGAATTTTTATTACATTATTTATTGGAAACCATATTATATGTGGTCCAAAAATATTACTCATTACCTACATGTCCAAAATAGATTAAGGGAAACCATTCAGTACTTTAAAAAATAGTCTTATCAGCTATTAGAATCATTGCGTTCATGTTATTCTCTTTGATCTTAGGAATGTCATGGAGACATAAATTTTTAAGGAAAGAGTTTTGTCCCCCAAAAATTTCTTTTTTAAAGGATAAGTTATCCAAAATTTTCATATTAGGATCTTACTAGTGTAACAAATGGATTTGATGAGGCAAACTTGTTTGGAGTGTGTAATTTAAGATTAGTATACAAAGGAATTTTAAGGGATGGTAGGGTATTTTCCATCATGGTTATCAATTTGTTGAATTCATAAAATCATAAAATATTTAAAACCAAATACAAAGTATTGGGATAGAGGATTCAACACCACAATCTCATCATATTCATAAGTCTATTGGTTTAAGTGTGTTGGTTTATAGTCTATTTATCAATATACTAAACATGGAATTAAAGAGGGATATAAATTTTTTGAAATGAAGAATGGATGAGAAAATTGATTTTTTTTTTAAAAAATCATAATAGATCTAAAGTTATTGAAAATACTTAAACTTATGCCAATTCAAAGAAAATAATTTTTTTGGAAGTAGCAATGTATGAAGATATGAGGAGCATAAAAACTATGTATTTGATCTTGATAATTCTAGTAAAGATACAATTTCCTTTCTATAATTGAATTGAATCATATTTTTTTTCTATTTGACATAATTCAACAATGATTTAAACATTTTTGAGACCCTAAATGTTTATTGGGTAAATTTTTTCCATTTAAGGTATTTAATTTTGGCAAACTGATATGATTTGACAAAACCGATAATAATAAAAATAGTTTATAACTTACATCCTCAAGATATAGGATCTAGTAATCAATCTTAAAAAATAGTTTTGAGCATCTAAACAAATGCATCCTCTAGTTTTCAAATTATAAAAATAATGTTAATGTCTATCCTAAAATTCTATAGACTATTGAAATATGTGTTAGAAATAGTCGAAAAATATATAAAAGTAATTTCCCTAGTATTATGTATAGAAACATAGAAGCCTTCCCATTGAGAAGATGTGCAAGTAGTCCCTTTGAATAGTTATATTATAAAAATTTATGCTTCTAGGTTGAATGAGATAAGTTTCATTCTTCACAACCACCTAAATGTATTAAAATCTCTTAAGCTCCCTACAGCTCCAATAGAGTATAAGAAGAAGTTGTACTAATTTTTTGATATACCATACCTAAACAATAGTGCTTTCTAGTCCATTATATATAGCTTCTATTAGTATTAATGTCATTACCTATTTCCTCATCCACTTTGTTAGAATGTACAACAAGTGCTATATCTACCGCAAAAATCATCTACTTTGTCTATTTTTCAAGTTTTGCATTCACCTTTCATGTCTTTTTTTAATTTATCATCCCTCTCAATCAACCTTTATTTCAAAGAAATGAGATATTCCTTATAATTCATCTCTAAACCTCTTTTTTGTGCTACATTTTCATCCCCCACATATACTATATTATTAATAATCACAATAGTATCTATGGATAGACATTATTTCATTGATTCAAGCTTAGCTTCTTATTGCTTCCATTTCTTTTGATATTCCACTAAGTTATCCTAAAAATGTTTAAGGTTCAATATCTATTTAAAAAGGAAAATTTATGGAAAATAATCTAAAATCAATTTCTTCCATTTTTAAATTTTAACCTTCTTTGGTAGACTCTACTAGATATCTTGTGAGTTATACAATATGCTCCATGATAGAAATAGATTTTGAAAATTTTAGTAGTTGTCATATATGTCAAACTACATCATCTTAAGTTATTACTCCTTTTATTCAGCATAAGAGTTTTATTAGAATCATAATAACTGAGAGGGGGGGGGGGGAGTGAATCAGTCTTCAAAAACATTTATAACTTTACTTTATCATTCATGAACCATCAAAAGAATATATTGAACTAGCACCACATCAAGAAATATTCATATGAAAATGAGACAAGAGCATAACACAAAACTTTTATATGAGTGGGAAACCCTCAAGGGGAATAAAAACCATTGATATATGCAAATATAATATATTCCTATAATATAAAAACCAAATTTAGTGAAGCATCAACTCCTCATGGATCACCAACCCTAACTAGTCAACCACCCACTTGACTAGGATTTATCAAGCACCCACATGCAAGGATGTACCAAAACCCTAGATGACTCAGTACCAACTCAACCACCTAATTTTATTTATCTCTTTCAAAACAATATGTTTTTAAATGAGTACATTATTACCACATCTTCATCTCTTCACACTCTTATCCCTCTCAAACTGCCTTCTAGTCGTCTTCACTCAATTAGGTCTCTTTAAGAGAGATTAGGTCATATGACCTTGATATTCAGATGCAAACACACTATTAGATATTAATTATATATATTATAAACTCATTTTATGTTCTAAAATACCTCCTTATACTCAATAATGTGATATTTTATTCACTTGCACATCCAGCTCTCTAACTACTCAAATAGGCCTAAACTACCTTGTATATATATTAGTCTCTTAATCATACACTACTTGGTCAGTAAAATACCCTTAACCTCTTATGAAGTGAATTAAATAGGTATTATTAATACATTTAAATCATAATTTAATCACACATTAGTCATTCATATCTCAATTATGCCTTACTCCTCTTTAGGACTCATGGAGACCTAATTGTATTAGGTCTATCTTGTAACATGTAGAACATGATCCCTTATAACACATTACACTTATATAGATATAAATATTATTTGAAATATAATTTAAATGGATTAAAACTCACCTCTTCCTAGATCTACAACACATTAGAAATTTAACCACTTCATGAAACACTTCTTACAGCTCAATGTCTCATTAGACCTGTGTGTACTCAAACACTATCTAATCTCTCTCATACTTGAACACCTACATATCATATAACCAAAACATAAAAAACATGTTCACATAATATATATGACCTTAAGGTAATATTAATTCACTTTTAAGACTCTAAATCAATGAACAATGTTGGTCTTACTCACCCTTTAGGTCTCATGGACACCTACTTCATTAAGTCTGGTCTCTTGATGTTGAGACTTGATCTTATTGCATTTAGATGGACTTTTAAAACCATAAAAAATAACTTAAAATTTTATAAAATGAATTATTCTAAGCTATTTCATGTTTGGTTAGATATTCATGCTTTGTTCATACCTTGAAGCCCTCTTTAGGACAGACTACCGTATTAGGCATGTACACCTTAGAAATTATCTTGCAAGAATGAAGTTCAATCACTCCTTTAGTATCTCTCCCATGAAAAATGAAACATATAGATATGTAATATAAGACCTCATGAATATCACAAACTATTTGTAACAAATACACTTAGATAATAATGTCTCAATAACAACTCTACAACTTTTTCACTCAGAACTATCAGAATACTAACAAAATAGAGTCCTCAAGAATTAGACTTTAACCACATATGTAGACACTTTTATTTAATATTGACTCATGAAAATTATCCTATGACATCTTAAAATAATCCTCAAATTAAAAACTCACAATTTCTAATTCAAAAATATTGGTCTTATCAACCAATTCCTTGACTTTTAGTCTCACAATCCAATACTGAATAGACAAGACATTTTATGAACACATATTTTTCACATACACTAACCAAAAAAATATATACCAATCATGATCATGAATTAAACTAAATTAATAAAAATTCCACTTAATTTTTTTTATCGTTCTATCATAAAAACACATTCTTAATCATCTTCTCATTGTTACCTAGTTTTTTCACTATTTACACCATTAGGCCAATTAGTGACTAGTTAACTTGGATGAATAGTTTAATAGATTTTAGTACTATACATTATCAAAAAAAATTCATGGACATAAAACATGAGTCTCTACCTTCTTCCTCTATCCATTTTCTTGTTATGTTTAATGTAACTTTTGATTTTCATAATAACTTCTTCAAAAATAACCTTGTAACTTAATATTTTCTCTCTCCTCTCTCTAACCAATACTACCTAGAGGAACTTGGGAAAATAAAATAAAACATACAATAGATTACCTAATCATACCAATCCATTCTAGGCATTTTTTATCAACTTTTTCAACATTGGGTCCTTATTACGGTTTTAAGAGGGTTTAAACCTATTTTCACTCTTAATGATCATTCATAAATTAGAGCCCATAAATCCAAAAAATAATTAATATAATTTTGATATAGGACTCTTTCCCATCTACCATGAAATTATTAGGTTATAATTTAAAGGTTTGATGATCTAAAAAACATAATAAAATCCCCCTCGGGTCAAGAACCCTTCATTCTAGGAACTTGAGAGACCTCCAACCAAGTTTTCATGCTTTATCCTTTAAACTATGACCTCAAGATGAATGAAACAACATGAAACAACATATTTCACCTATGATAATCCTTACATGATCTCAAACACCTTGAAATCTGATCATGAGCCTTTTTAGGCATCTCTCTCTCTCTCTCTCTCTCTCTCTCCATAGTCTTAATACCTTAATAGGCCTTAAACTGACCTTCATGATCTCAACACCTCACTATAATTTTAAACATCTCAATCTCATTCCATAAAAACTCTTTCATTGTTAAACACTTCCATACATCCTTCACATGACTTGATAATAAATCATGATATCTCATTAGGCTAGGCATGGTCTAGGACTGGTCTAGTTGTAGACCTGGACTGAAGGTCTTACCTGTATAGGCTCACCTTTAAAATATCCTTTATTCCTCTACACCTTTCTCACATACCCTAAATTCTCCACAAATAATTTCATACGTATGCACATAAATCTTCATGTTCACCATGAACATGCCTCTTCATGACATGACTATGTTTGCTATGCTCTCTACCTTCCATGTTTGACCTGTATTAATGATATGAGACATTAGTTGTCTAAAAATTATATCTTTCAAGAATGACCCATTCACATCACATACTTTCAATATGTACTTGATCACCTTGTCACATTTTACACTACCTATAACACTTTTTTCTCCCATTACCACACACTTCTCTCTCATGGAAAAACTCTTTATTTCATGAATAACCTCATGGACGAAAACTCTTCCATAAACCTAATCACTACCAACTACACTCTACCAACTATCTCTATTTACATTTGACATCCACCTTATGCAAGATGCATCTTCACAAGATGATCCTTGATATCAATCTTGATCACTAATCAATAGATAATACAATGCTCAACAATCTCACCTTGTCATATCATGCACATACCTCAATGACTACTCATCATGCATATTCACTAGATGCACCTTGACATCAATGACAACACTTTTTAACAACCTAGTCCTTCTCATCTCCCCCATTTTGGTCTTTCTCCCCCTTTGATACTAATGATAAAGGGTCTTCCAAAATCTATCATCTAATCTAAAGACCTGAAATTTAATAATAAACACAATGAGATGTTGATAGAAACTCACCTTAATACTAGTTGTTTTAGACAACACCTAAAAATACACTTTCTCCCCCTAAGCTGATATAACCTCTCAAAGACACTAAATGGAAAATAATCTTTAGAAACCACTCTTTCTAATAGGTTACCTTTCCATTTTGAATAATTTGTCTTAGAACTTAGTTCTATCCGTTTCTCCAATTAACTCGATGTATAAATCTATTCTAATATAAAAGGAAACCACTCTCTTGAAAAAGAAATCAGAACTACCAAACTCCCCCTTCGACCAAACATATCTACTTCAAATGAACTAGGAACTTAGGATTACTTGACTTCCTTGCAATGACTGAAGAAGATCAAACTCTTGATAACTCACTAGGCTATCACACTCTTGACACCAACTATAGAATTAGGGACTTCCCATTATATATTCATATCTTGCACACCCTATGAATCAACAAAACTCATAGACCATCCTCAACTACCTCCAACCATAATGATACCAAAACCAAATCTTAACACAAATCAAGTTTAGCTATTAACTGATAGAATCACAAAAAGATACTTGCTTACCTATCATATACCAATTGACTACTTTTTTATCTTAAAATCCTAATGTTAACCTTAAATATCTCACCATACTACCTACTAACTTCAAACCTCAGAGTTACCAAACTCCTTGAACTTTTAGTACTACTCACAACAAAGCAAAAAGAAATCTAAAAATGAATCATGCATAGGATTTTGCATTCCATACCATGGCTCTTCATCCTTCTATAGATAGATGAGTGTCTCCATGAAGATTATTGGAGTCACCACTTTTAATATGGCACTAAAGCACCATGAACTTAGGAGATTCCCAAATCTCCAATCCACTCTTCTCATCCATCTTGAAACCATGATACCGATAGTCCCTTTTTGGAATCCTCTAAGGCTTTACTAAAGAATTTATCTCTTCTACCTTGTCATCCTTCTTCTTGTCTTTGATTTTCTTGTCAATATATGTAGACAAAATATGTTCATGACATTCCTTCACATCTTATCCTTTCTCTAGCTTATCAAATAGTCTATTTTTACTAGTAAATTGATCATGACTCATCAAGAATAATTTATATGAGCATGAGACAAGAACATAACACATAGAACACTTATTTAAGTGGGAAATTCTCAAGGAGAAGAAAACCAACTAATATATCCATATGGATTATAGTCTTATAATACAAAAACCAAATTTAGTGAAGCACCAACTCCACATAGAGCACCAACCCCAACTTGTCAAGCACCCACTTGACTAGACTTTAGCAAGAACCCACTTGAAAGGAGGTACCAACCACCTAGATGACTTAATACGAACTCAACCACTTAATTTTATTGATCACATTTAAAAAACTATGTTGTTCAAATAATAAATGATGACAAAATCTTTAACTCTTCACACTCTTATCCCTCTCAAACTTCCTTATAGACCTCTTTACTCAACTAGTTCTCTTCAAGACTGAATAGGTCATATTAATTTTATATTCATATGTAGGAACACTATAAAATCTTCATTATAGATACTATACACTCATATGATGTTATAAATTTCCTCTTTATTCTTAATAATGTGTTATTTCATTCACTTTCACATCTCACTCTCTAACTACTCAAATAGGCCTAAACTGCCTTATATATATTATTCCTTGGTCATACACCACTTGGTTAGCCAACCACCCTTATCCTCTTATTTCATCCATGTAATAGGTCTTATGACTTATTATGAACATGTATAAATCATAATTTCATTATACATTGGTTGGCCATAGCTTAATTATGCCTTACTCCTCTTTAGGACTCATGGAGACCTAATTACATTGGGTCTATCTTGTAACCTATAGAACATGATCCCTTAAAACACCTTGAAATTATATAGATACTAATATTATTTTAAAAATAATGTAAATAGATACAAACTAACCTTTATTGATATGAACAACACATTATATATTCAACTACTTCATGAAACACTCCTTGTAGCTCACTATCTCATTAGACTTGTTTGTACTCAAACACTATCTGATCTCTCTCATGCTTTATCACCTACATATCATGTAAAAAAAAGATAAAAAAATGTTTATATAAGATATATGACCTTAATTTCATCTTAATTCTGTTATAACACTCTGACTTAATGACCAACATTGGTCTTGCTCACCCTTTAGGTTCATGGAGACCTACTTCATTATGTATGCTATCCAAACACTGAGACTTGATCCTCTTAGATTCAGATGGATTTTCCAATAATCAAAATCAACTCAAACACTTTGATAGTGAATTATTATGACCCCATATATGATTGGTTATATCTACATCATTTTTTCATACCCTGAATCCCTATTTTGGATAGACTACTCTATTAGGCTTGTACATCTCAGAAATTATCTTTCAAAAATGAATTTTAATCAATAATTTATTATATATACCATGAAAAATGAAACACACACACAAACACACGCACACACACACACACACACACACACACACACACACACACACACACACACACACACACATGACCTCATGAATATCCCCAACTACTTTTAATAACTTCATATAACTAGTAATGACTCAAGAACAACTCTATAACTTGTTCACATAGAACTACCAGAATACTCAAAAAACACAATCCTAAGGAATTAGAATTCAACCACCACTGTAGATAATTTTCTTAAATATTTATTCAATAAAATTATACTGTGACATATTTTTAGAATCCTCAAATTAAAAACACACAATGTCTAATGAAAAATATTGGTCTTACAAACTAATTACTTGACTTATGGTCTCATAGTCCAATCATGAATAAACAAGCCATTTTTTGAACATATTTTATTCAGTTACAATGACCTCCAGAAATTACAACAATTTTTATCATGACTTAAAAGTAGCTAAGAAAAAATGAATTTACTTTTTTTTATCATTCTATCATGAAAACACATTCCTCATCATCTTCTCACTAGTATCTAGGTTTTTCACTATTTACACCATTAGGCCTGTTAGTGATTGGCTAACTTGCAATATAATTTTAGAAAATTTTAGGAGTAGAAACTATCCATAAAAATTATTTTACATAAAACATGAGTCTCTAACTTATTCCTCCATTCATTTTCTTACTATATTTAATGAAACTTTTGACTTATGTAACTTCTTTAGAAACAAGCCTATAACTCAACATGTTATCTCTCATCTCTCTGACCAATACCACCTAGAGGTACTTGGGAAAGAAAAATAAAATATACAATATCTTAATTGATCATACCAATAATTTATAGGTACTTTTTATCAACATCTTAAACATCAAGTTCTTATTAGGGTTCTGAGAGGGTTTAAACCTATTTCAATTCTTAATGATTATTTATAAAACATAGCCCATTAATACAAAAACCTAATGAATATAATTTTTAGATAGTACCATTTGAAATATAACATGAACTTCTTATTTTCCCATGCAATGGTTTTATGAGCTGATGAGCACAAGAAAATCCTTCCCGAGTTATGAACCCTTCATTCTGAGTATTTGAGAAACCTCCAAACAAATTTTCATGCCTTGTCGTTTACACTATTACCTCAAACCTCATAAATAAAATTATAAAAAACATACCTCACCTATTAAAATTCTTACGTGATCTCAAACATTGAAATATGACCATGGTCCCTCATTAGCCCACATTTCTTCCCTACACCATAGTATTCATACCTTACTAGGCTTTAAACTGACCTTTGTGCCTCTTTTCATGCTCTCAACACATCATTATCATGATCAAAATCTCACTCTCATTACATAATACCTATATCATTATTAAATAATATTATAAATCTTTCACATTCCTTGATAATAGATCATGATATTTCATTAGGCTAGGCAAGGTTTAGGAATGATCTAGTTGCAAACTTGGACTGAAGATTTTATTATTTAAGGTTCACCTTGAAAATATCATTGATGTATCTACACCTTGATCACATGATTTACATGTTCCTAAAATAATGTCATACCTTTTCACATACATCTTCATGCTCACCATGCACATGCCTCTTCATGACATGACTATGCTTTCTATGTACTATATTTTCCATGCTTGACTTATACCAATGATTTGAGACATTAGTTATCTTAAAATTTTCTCTTTCAAAAATGACCTGGTCACATCACATAATATTACTATGTACCTGATCACCTTGTCACAGTTCACACTATAAATAACACTTTTTTCTCTCATGACCACACACTTCTCTCTCATGGCAACACTCATGGTAACACTCTTTCTTTCATGACCGACCTAACTCATGAAAACTCTTCCATGCACATAGTCATTTTAAATTTCACTCTACAAATTATATTTAGTTAACTTTGTCATCCACCTTATGTAAGATGTATCTTCATAAGATGCTCCTTGATATCAATCTTGATCACTAATCAACAAAGAAGACAATGCTCAGCAATCTCACCTTGTCATATCATCCTCATGCCTCAATGACCACTTATCATGTACCTTCACTAGATACACCTTGACATCAATAAGATCAACCTTGACATCAATTACATGAGCCTTAACATCAATGACAACATTTATCAAAAAAATTATTTGAAAAGTGTATCTTTGGATATCTTGAGGCACTTAGCCTTGAAATCTATTCATGTAATTCCCATAGTTTTCTCTTTGTAATAAAAATATCATTATCTTTATCATCTAGGTTTCTTTGAAAAAATACAATATAAAAATTCAAATGTGTTGGGAGTGGAACCTATTTGAGTAGCTCAAAATACAAGATAAAGGAGAAGGATAAAAATACATAGAAAATAACCAACAAAGAATAGAGAATAGGAGAAGCAGAGATTACTAAAACCCATATATATTTATTTTCAATATAAATGTTGAAACAAGTATTTCATCAAATTAATTTTCTAAAAATTATAGCTACTATTGTGCACATGATTGGATTCTAAATACTCCTATGTGGTATTACAATTCTTTATGCCCTGTTGTCTATTCACACTCTTCTTAGACTATTATCTCTATTGTTTTCTCCCTATTTTTTACATATTTTTATGGCATAAAGCTTCTCTCTGACATGCTCTTATTTTATTCTATTGACATTTATTATATATTATACTTAATGAACTTGTACTCTTGTTACTAAACTTATACTATTGTAAATATGAATGTAAATAATCATGAACAACAAGAATGATAAGCATAATATATAAAATAAGACTTTTGGTGAGGAGAACCCTAAGGTGGGGAAAGACAAGTTTGAATTTATAATTACAGACTTTTTTTACTATACCAATGTATTCATCTTAGATAATGATTGCTTTGTATAAGGGATTGCGTTTACTAGGTTTTGTTAGATGTTAGGAATGTGTTAGAGGTTGAGTTTCATACAGTTTGTTCATTGGATTTCAATACAATTTATTGGAGTTTTTGAATGTTAAATCTCTACCAAATATTATTTTATAAAAATTGGTGTGATTGAGTATAATTCTGGGTGCTAATGTTTTATTAGATTGGGTGAACAAGATTATGGAGGGGTGGTAGATATGGGGTATGTTGGTATAAAGTTTTTTTAGTTTATTTAGGAGATTTCAATCTTCAAGTGGCATTGAAGGATCAATAAACAATTGATTTTGAGGGAATGGGGAATTAATTCATGAGGTATAGTATGATTTATCAGTACCTATGATAACTTTAATGGCACAAACAAAACTAATTTTTAGAGGCTTCTTAGCCTTGGGATTTCATCATATTACAGATGCACCTATAGAGACTAAAACATTTGTATAAATACAGTGAAAATAAAATTCAATATTTACCATAATTATCTTATTTCAACATGATTACATGCAATAAAACACTACATTTCACTATAAACTTTACACAAAGACCTCTTCCTTAAATTTTTAGCTTACCAAAACACTTATAGTCACTAGCATACAATAAAAATAGAACAAAACATAACTCTACTCTATTTTCTAGCAAAGAACCCCCCAAATTTGATGTCATTTATCTAAATAAAGATGACAATTGATCTTCTTTGTCTTCTTCCAATGTCTCCTAAGTTATATAAAATTTCCTAACTTACCTAGAGTTAGAGGAATTGAGCTTGTAAACTTATTTTAATTTAAATCCCTAAAAAAAACAAATATTAAATTATTGGTTTACATTTTTTTTAAATAACCATGTAGAGGGCTTTAAATCAACATTTTATAATAAGTTTTAGATACTATTCAATAATCCATAATCAATATTAATGATAAGATATGAAAAATTACAAATCTAAATATTAAATCATCATACCATAAATTTTATTTACATGCTCTATAGATTCAATTTCCATAATAATTATTAATTAATTGTATGGAAAAATGATATACAATCTTACATAAATTAAAGACTAATGAGGTTCCCCAAATCACTTTGTATTTATCCATTGAAACTACACCTGTTAAATGTACAATCACTGGGGGTGAATCAATGATGAAATATAATCCAATTCAATTCCAAATTGTTAAGAATTCAATACATAAAATCATGATGCATACAAATTAACCATTGCAGCGAACATGGAAATATCAAGAACATAACACATGATATACATGGGAAACCCTCTTAGGGGATAAAACCCACTGAAATCTCCAAGATGGACTATAGTATTAAAATTAAAAAATTAAACATTTAGACCAGAACCAACTAATAAAATAACACCCATCCCTTAATTTATTGATACACCAATCCCATAAGGAACTACTACCCCTGTCTAGGTGAGCACTCATAACAACTAGACATTTAGCAAGTTTTAGCTTTCAAGGAGGAGCCAACCCCCTATACAACCAAGCACCCACCCAGATACCATGAATATATCATATTGATCACCTATTTATACTCTTAAACTAATTATGACCAAATTTTTTTTCACTCTTGACCTTCATCCTTTCACCCAAATAGTCTCAAGGGCTCACTCGCTCAATCTACCTCTTCTAGGCTCATTCGGTCCAATGACGTATGTATCCACCTACATCAGCTTGATCAGATAAATGTGACTAATCCTCTTTGATTTTTTATGGTCCTAAATCACATGTAACTCTATTTTCAAAGTTTATCTCCTTCACCTCACAACATGCTTT
>JARHVA010010990.1:30000-80000 GCA_037957365.1 Torreya grandis
AAAAATTATCTGGGAAAGGAATATTTGAAATAAATTAAGATTAATTTATAGTGAGTAATTAGAATTTCATTAGATATAATTTTTAATATTATTCTAAAAAAATACCTAAGAAACTTAATAATAAAATATTTGAAAATTTTATTGAATCTTGTTGATGTATTAAATACATTTTTTTCACCCAAATATCTTTATAAGATCATCAAAAGTGCTTTAGAATACCTTATAATGGTGGTACATAAGACAACCAAATAATTTATCTTATAATTTATCAATTAATAATAATAATTAAAAATAAAAATTAATCTCTAATATTGATTATGAATTCAAAGATAAAGAAATAATAAATAATGTTTTTTTGTTGAATGAGGAGTAAATAAGTATAACAGATACGCGTACACATGCATACAAGGCTTATAATGAAGATTCACATCATCAAATATGGGAAAAATTATAACTTGTTTTCCTAGACATGAATGCCACTTGTAATGTCCATATTGACCTGTGGGGTGCAATTATTGCACAAAAAATTATATGAATGTAATTAAAAAAGGTTAAAATTTATGAAATGTTCAAAATTATATAATGAATCAAATTTCTTCCTCTTGTAGGCATATAAATTTGATTTCAACCTATACATAATTTTAATGACTCTACGTACATGGTGTGAGCCCTATGAGAGTCTATTGACATGTTACGAGATGGGGAAAAGGTTTGATCATGAGGCACAAAGCATTTTCTCAAATCTTGATTTATGTTATATGATTCTTGGTTGCATGATAACATGAGGTGATCTAGTGATGTTAGGAATCGTGATGATATTTACAAAGGAGGTGGAAATTTTTTTTAGGAGATAGAGTTACCATTTTTAAGGTGTCCTCCTTCATATTACCAATAGCTTCAGATGATTTGAGGCTAACAGTGCTTAGGATATGGTAGAAAAAGGAGAAAATTTAATTAACATACCATGAAGAAAGGTCTAGACACTAAAGTGAGTGATCTCTAGGCTAAGTACATTTGTAATGAATAAAGTTATACATCTCCAATCACATCTAAATAAGATTGATACACATATTTTAAGTTTCCATACTTTATTATAATTGTATAAAAAATTATCTTTTGGATGAAAACTGTGTATAAAAGTCTATCATGTATGGAAGTAGTGTTCACCATCTCACAATCAATCTTAAGATGGAGAGAGAGAGAGAGTCCCAAAATTATGCCTATGTGATACTCTCATGAATAGTCTACTATCACTAGATAATCCACTGAAGCATAATGGTTTGGTTTTGTTAAAGATGAAACCACTCTCTATGTCCAAGACTAGATCTCCAAATCTCTAAAGCTATAAATAACTACAGGTTTTATGAATAAATCATAAATTATCACTTTAATTGAATAAAGTTGTAATTAGGCTACCACTCAAGTGTATTGTAACTTGTTAAGTAGTACTAGGTATGTTGATGTGAAAATACTAGCATTGGTAAGTATAGAGTCTTGATAATTCTTTGTTGTAAATATTCTCATCGATGTCAAAAGGTAATAATGAATGTGATTGATGGAAAAGTATTTTGATAAAAGTATTTAATTAAATAAATAATAATTAATTTTATTAATACAATTTATCATGAAAATAATGTTCATATCTTTGTTTGAAATTAAAGATAAATGAACTATGTCTAACATGCTTAAGGAGATAATTATGGTGAAGGGTTCAAGGTAGTTTTTAAGGATAAAATGGTCCCCAACATTGGTTGCCTTGATTTCTAGTAAGTCATCCCACCTTTTGGAGGAGTTGTGACCATTCAAATGGACCTTTTCATTTGAAGAGTCATGACATTAATTTGTGGATTTTTGTGGGTTATAAATAAGTTCATAGCAAGTGAAAAATTTGTATGTTCAAAAGTGAAAGAAATAAAATAAGAGAATAAATACTTGAAAGCCAAATTTTGTAAGAATATTGAAAGGAAAAACCAACAAGTATAAGGCAGAGCATAGCAACAAAAACACTAAAATGTATATTGAATCAAAAGGAGATAAAGTAGTATTCCATTATCTTTTGTGTTAACAAAAAACTAGAGATAAAAGAGTGATTCTTTTGAGAAGGTTGGTGCCTTCATTTTTAACAAATTGGTGTATCTTGCTGAGTTAGTGCTCGGTGAAAGGGATTGGTTCTCCTGTAGGTTGGTGCGTACAAAATTTTATTTGGGGTTTATGATCTAGTAGGTTGGTGCCTATGAATATTTATATTGAGAAATATTTATCCATGGTTTTCTCTCAAAAGGGTTTCCACGTATATCTAGTGTCACTTTGCAATGTGTTATCTTGTATTGTGATTTGATTGCTTTGAATATCTGAATTAGAATAAGTGTTAGAAAAGAAAATAATATATAATACTGATTCACCCCACCTCTAAATATTAGCCTATACTCAATAATTGGTATCAGATAAAGGTTCCTTCAAACGTAGCTTAATTGCTAGGAGGTAGATCATACAAGCACACAAGGCTGAATAATAAGTTTAGGCTGGATTTTCCACTACCAAGGCACCATTTTTTGATGTCCCAAATTATGCCTTCTAGAGCATAAGAATGAAGCCATATCTAATGGCTTTTGGGTTTGATATTTGGTAAGAAGTAGTAATCAGGTACCAAACACCACAAATGCCACCAATAGACACTATTAGAAAGAAGGCTAGGGAGAACAATGCTAAAGTAGTGAATTCCATCTTATGCAGCCTTTTAGAATTAGAATTCATAAAAGTCATGCAATGTGATTATAGAAGAGTGATCTAGGAAAAACATTAAACTATCTATGAGGCTGATAACAAGATAAGACAAGCAAAAATCCATACTCATAGGAGACAATTTGAGAGTTTAAAGATGAAGGAAGAAGATAACATTACAAAATGCCTAGTCTGGGTTGATGAAATAGTAAATGTTATTTGAGGACTTTGAGAAACCATGGAAGAGTCTATAATCATCTGAAAGGTGTCAGCGCTTATCATTAAAGTTTGATTTGAAAGTCTTTATTGTTAAAGAAATGAAATATCTAGATAAATTAAAGATAAATGAGCTGCATGGAATACTCAGAGCATCTAAAATGAGGATTGAATCTAAAATACCATAAAAAATGGAAGCAACATTTAAAGCATCAAAGAAAGAGAAAGTTAAGGAAGTTGATCCAAGCGATAGCCCAAATAGTGAAGAAAATGAAAAGGAGGCTCTATTCATTCAAAATCTAAAGAAAAGTTCATGCAAATATAAAGGTGAGTTACCATTCAAATATTTTACTTATGATATGATTGGTCATTTTTGTAGCTAAGTGATCGAATAAAGACATTAATGATGAAAAGGAGAACAAACCATAATTCAAGAAGAGATTCAAGAAAAATAAAGCCAAGAGGAAATTCGAGAAATAAAAGAAAAGCTTCTACTCTAGGAGGAACTATAGCTCATCCGAGGAAAGTGAAGCTAGTGATTATGATAATGATGATGAACAAACATTATTCATGACCATAGAAGATAATTCATACATAAGTAGAAAAAACTTAGAAGAAGAATATGAAGGCGAGGTAAATCTCAAAGAAGAACTTATCTATTCCTTTGGAGAGATAAAAGATATTAAGAAAAATAACATGAAACAAAAGATTTTGATTTAGAAATATGAAAAAGCAAGTTAGGACTTAGAAGCTTGAAAATCACAAGGTCTTAAGGAATCAAATAAGATAATTGTTGATTTAAAAGTCCCAATCCAAGAGGCAAAGAAAATTAAAGAAGATCTAATGGATCAGATAAAGAAGATAGGTGAAGACTGTGAAAGGTATGGATCTATGATTATTGCTTTAAAAAGGGATCTAAAAAAGGTGAACACTAAAATAACAAGTGACTTGAAATCTGAGAAAAGCACCCAAGTTTGAATAAGATTATAAAGAGTCGAAGATCACCATCTAACAAGTCAGGCATTAGGTATGAGAAGTAAAAA
The DNA here is from genome assembly GCA_037957365.1 of Torreya grandis. Lineage (NCBI taxonomy): Eukaryota > Viridiplantae > Streptophyta > Pinopsida > Cupressales > Taxaceae > Torreya > Torreya grandis. The sequence continues at coordinate 33,981 of JARHVA010010990.1, forward strand.
TATAAAGCTAAGAGCTATGCTAAAACTCTTAAGGAACCTATGAAAAAGGAGACCAAGAAGGAACAAGGCCAGAATACAAAAACCAGCCGTATCAACAAGGAAAGCAAAGGAAAAGAAAACTTTAGGAGACCACTTGCTCTAAGATATGTAAATAAAAATGGGTTTGGTAATTATTTTGATGGATATTATTATTATTAGAATCATTTCAGTCAAGGATATTGAAGTCAGGAGTAGAAATAAAAGAACCTATGTAGCTTTAAATAGAAGATACAATTCATTTGCTCCTGAATTAAAATAAGATCTAATGCTATTGTAGAAGTGTTTTTGAATATGTAAAACAAGATCAGAAGTTCAAAGCTCTAGTGATAATGAAAAGGGAACCAACAAAGACCTGGAAGAAGAAGCAAGAAGAATCCATGATCATTAAAATAGCATTCCATGTTAGAGATGAAGGACAATAATGGTTTATTGATAGTGGATGTTCGAGACAAATAACTAAATATAAAATAAAATTTATGTCATTATAAAAGGTCAATGAAGGCACGGTGATGTTTGTAGACAACACTACGATGAAAATAATAGGAAAAGGTACACTTAGTCTTAATAATAGAAGAACCAAAATAGAGAATGTGTTATATGTGGAAGGGATAAAGCATAATATTCTAAGTGTGAGTTAAATGTGTGATCAAGGACACATATTCAATTTTTTTACTGATGGTTGAGAGATTAGAAAAAGAGACATGAGAGAGATAATTGCATATGCTTATAGGACAATAAAAAATTTATACATACTTAAATAAGTCAAAAGAGAGAAGTGTTGTTTAAGTCAAGTTGAAGAAAGTTGGCTATGGCACAAAAGAATGGGCTATATAAATTTTGATAACCTTTTGAATATTAGTAAGAAGCAAGACGTAAGAGACATTTCAAAGATAACAAAGCCATCAAGAATGCTTTGTAAGCAATGCTATCATAAGAAGTAGACCTAGACAAGATTCAAAACAAAAGAATATTCCACCACAAAGATATTAGAAGTCATTCATATAGATCTATGTGGACCCACTCGAATGCAAAGTATACAAGGTGAGAGGTATTTTATGTTACTAATTGATTATTACACTAGAATGATATGGGTTGCATTTTTGAAAAAAAAATTGAGGTCTTTAGCTAATTCAAAGCGTTTAAAGCATTAATAAAAAATGAAACTAGCTTCAGGATCAAATGCTTAAGTTCAGATAGAGGAGGTGATTTCATGTCAAATGAATTAATTGAGTGTTGTGAATACCATGGGATAAAAAGACATTACTTAGCTACAAGAACCCCATAGCAGAATGGGGTAGTGGACCAAAAGAATGAGATTGTCCAAGAAATGGCTAGGACAATGTTGAACAAATCCAAGTTATCAAAAAAAATTAGAGAGAAGCAGTCCACACAGTTGTATACATCCTAAATAGAGTGAATATTTGAGTCAACAATGATAAGGCCCCATATGAGTTATGGAAGCGAAGACCAACTTCCATCAAATATTTCAAAGTATTTAGAAGTTAGTGCTTTATTAAGAGGACCAAAGATGATTTGGGAAAATTTGACTCAAGATCCGATAAAGGAAATTTTCTAGGGTATTTCACCAAAAGTGAGGACTACAAATACTACAACAAGAGAACACAAACTATTATAGAAAGTGTCAGATTCAGAGTAGATGAAACTAGAACTTAAAACACAAGTGATCCATTAGACAAACCAGATATCATTAAAGAAGAAGATGTTTAAGTAAAGAAGATGGATGAAGATGAACAACAATACACCAAGGCACCATCTCATTTCATTGAGAAGAACCATACCAAAATCTAAATCATTGGTAATATAGATGTTAGATTACAAACTAGAAGAAGGATTGTAAGAAACTTTGAACAAGTAAATTTTTCTTTGTTATCTAAAATACAACCTAAGAATTTTTTAGAACCGAACCATGATTAACATTGGGTAAAATCAATGGAAGAAGAGCTAAACCAAATTGAAAATAATGAGATGTGGGAGTTGCTACCTAGATTCAAGGATCAAAATGTGATCAGAACTAAATGGGTATATAGGAACAAACTAAATGAGGATGCTTAAGTGACGTAAAATAAGGCTTTATTGGTATGTAAAGGATATGGTCAAATTGAAGGTATTGACTTTGAAGAAACCTTCACTCCCATGACAAGATTAGAGGCAATGAAAATGTTTCTTGCTTATGATGTTTTCAATAAATTCAAGGTATATCAAATGGATGTAAAATTTGCTTTTTTGAATGGTAAATTAGAAGAGGAAGTATACATCAAGCAACTAGAGGATTACTTCTATCAGAAGATAGAAAATATGTATGAAAATTGAAGAAAGACTTGTATGAATTGAAGCCAACCCGCATAAATTACTATTCAAGACTTGACAAGTATCTAAAAGACTAGGGATTTAAGAGAGGATTTGCTAATAGTAATTTGTAAATCAAAAATGAAGGTGAGGATTAGTTAATTATTGTATTTTATGATAATGATATAATCTTGGAGGAGATAGTGAGAATCTATCTAAAGGATTCATCGAAGACATGGAGAAAGAATTTGAGATGTCCATGCTTGGTGATCTATAATTATATCTTGGATTACAAATATCTCAGTCTAGTAAAGGAATATTCATCTCGCAAACCAAGTATTCTAAATAAATGTTAAAGAAATTTAGAATGAAAAACTATGTACCAGTCGACATGCCTATGGCTATAGGGAATAAGCTAAGTAAGGATGATGAATCATTGAATATAGATATATCCCACTAAAGATTAATGATTGGTAATATTTTGTACATAACAACATCTAGACAAGATATCATGCAAATAGTGGGCATGGTAGTGTGCTACCAAGTAGCTCCTAGAGAAACACATATGCAAGTGGTGAATCAGATATTTAGATATCTAAAGGGGGCCCTAGACTATGGATTGTGGTATCCTATAGGGAAGGATTTCACTTTGGTAGCATATACATACTCAAACTAGACAGGATCCCTTGATGACAAAAAAATCACAAGCAAAGGAGCATTTTTGCTTGGACATAGCCTAGTGTCTTAGCTAAGTAAAAAATAGAATTCATTTTCTTTATCCACAATAGAGGTAAAGTAAATAATGGTAGTATTGTGTTGTACTCAAATTCTTTGGATGAAGCAGATCCTTAAAGACATCAAGGTAGAATATGATCATGTAATTTCAATTTACTGTAACAATACCATTGTTATCAGTATCTCAAAGAATCTAGTGATGCATTCTAGAACAAAGCACATTCCAATTAGATACCATTTCCTAAGAGAGTGAGTTTTAAAATAGTAGGTATAATTGGAATATATTTCCACCACAGAGTAGATAGCAAACATTTTTACCAAGCCACTTCCATAGGTGTCATGTCCCCTTTTTCATGGACATTGACAGGCTTGATGATTAGCCTATTATGCGACCTTCGTAGGCTGATTGGATGGATAGAGGGTCATGATGGAGATTGGCTTGGCTTTGATTTACAGAATTCCTATATTTGGCTCTCATTCAGGCTATTTCAGACACATTGGGCCTAAGCTCCTATTATTTAGGGATATTTGACATACTGGGGAGCACCCTTGTTTTGATATGGTCATGTGCAGAATCACTCCCTGGTTCACCAGCTTCAGACGGTTTGAGGATCTAACATGTATTGAGGGAGATATTAATATTTGATTGATTTAATCAAATATTAATTATTTGGTCTAATTTTAAATTAGATATTAATTAATTAATTATTTGGTCTAATTTTAAATTAGATATTAATTAATTATTAATTATTAATTAATTGGTCTAATTTTAAGACCCAAGTTCTAATTTGAGGAATTCTAATTTTAGAAGCCCAAGTTCTAATTTGAGGAATTCTAATTTTAGAACCCCAAGTTCTAATTTGAGGAAATCTAATTTTAGCAAGCACACCTTTGGAAGGGTATAAGAGTTTCTCATGGGAGAGAGTTTGGAATTATGAATTGATTATTGATTTTGATATTGAAGAAATTCTTCTGTGAAGACTGAGCCAAGGGTTCCAGGATTCCATCTGCAGTGGAGAACGTCAACTCTTCATTGTGTGTGATTCAGAGGTTGTGAAAGATCAGCCGATCTATTGCCAAATTGAGAGATAGCTTCATACAGGAGTTATCACAAATTTCCATTAGCATTGAAGAACGTCAACTCTTCATTGTGTGCAATTCAGAGGTTGTGAGAGATCAGTCGATCTATTGCCAAATTGAGAGATAACTTCATACAGAAGTTATCACAGAGGTTTCAGGTTTGAGAGATAGCTTCATCCAGAAGCTATCACATGTACTTACAAGTTTGAGAGATAACTTCACACATAAGCTATCACGAGGGTTTTAGGTATTTTCATTATTTGGGTTTTGATTCCAGAATTATCCAGATATAGCTCTTTGTATTAGCCCATAATTCTGCAGATCAGGATCAAGCATATTGGTTGAGCAATATCAGTGGCCGTACGATTTCTGTATAGATATGTGAAAATCCGTACGCACCTACAGAAAGTTCAGGTACCGACATCGGTGAACAGAGACTTACAGAGACTGACATCGGTCGACTCATCACCGACGTCGGCAAGGGGATCACTACAGGTCGACCGACGACGGCAGTATAACCGACGTCGGTGACTGTTTTTTACACAGCAGGCCGAGACGTTCCAGATTCGGCCCAGTTCACGGAATATTCAGGCTATAAGGCCGAACTTTCGATATTATTTGTATACCTGACAGAGGATCTCTATTGTAAGCTTATGAGCAAATAAATAATAAATTATACTATGATTTATTCATCTATTGGAAGATATTTTGCAGAAATTCAGATAAGCAATTTGGAGCTTTTGTTCTGATATTCGAAGGGATATTACAGTGGTATCAGAGATTTTTATTTCTATATATCAGAGTTGTGTAGAGACAAAAGGAGCCCCTAAGTAAGGGACATCACAGTGGTATCAGAGCCAAATTCCTGCCATCCTGTTGGGCATATCAGAGCCAAATTCCTGCCATCTTTTTGGGCACATCAGAACTAATGTCTTGCCATCCTATTGGGTAGTTCCAGGTTCAATTCGATTATCAGTATGGCTCTAAGAGGGGTCAAAGATTTGGAAGAATGCATGCACAATGCAAAGAAGAAATTAGATCATCCATTTCAACAAGCAGATGACACTCTAAAATTTTTGGAGAAGTTGGACACTTATTTAGGTAAGGTTGAGCATTCAAATACTTATGAGATGCAAACAACGTTATTTCCAGTGTTTGATTCGTTGGTGAAGCCCCAATTATTGAGACATCACGATGAGGTGGTAAGACTTGCAGCTCTCTCTTGCATTAGTGAAATGATGAGGATCATAGCTGGCTTTGATTTTCATGATGATCAGATTATGAGCGAGGTACTTTATGCCATGGTAAAAAGCTTCGAAAAGTTGGATAACATTAGAGACCCTCATTTCTCAAGGAGGGCAAGATTACTTGAAACATTTGCAAGGTATGGATTTGAAAACATTATGATGTTAGTAGGTTGTATTGGTGAAATTCGCATGATGTTTAAAATATTTTGGAATATTTTAGATGAGTTTCATTCTAGCAATATATTGGCATCAATGCACTCTATTATGTTCACAATCTTGTTTGAAGAGGAGGATAAAATTTCTAAACTTTTGGCAGAAGATTTATGGTATGTCTGGACAAAAGGGAGAAATGTCTCACCTAGAGCTTGTATGTGGTTAAAGAATTTAATTAATAGGCCCAAGGATTGTAGTGCTTTCCCTATGACATGCAACAACTTGCATGATGAGTTAGACAGTCAGGCTGATCCAGTACAGGGAGATATTAACACATCTTCAGGTAATGATTTATCTGCAGTATCTTCACAAGTAGGAGTAGTTGAGGATGTTGTGGATGAGCTTTGTCTTAAGGTGAGTTCAGCTCGTGTGTTAGATAGTGAGGATGAGCCTGATGCTTGCATTCAGAGTGTGGAGATATACTCAGAGGTTAGTACATTGAGTATTGGTGATGAGTATGTTTTTGTAGCTGCTGATGAGGAGCATGTTATTGAGGCTAACACATATATTCAGGATTTGGGAGTACCTAATTCTGATGAATTTGAGATACCAGTAGAGTTGAGTCTCTATATTGATTATTCTCATACAGATGATAGTGTGGTACAGTTAGTTGTGCCGCCTTTACAGAGAGATCAGTTATGGGATGGATTGGCACCATCTCTTGCAGATGGAATTGGCAGTTTGAGTTGTCCATTCTACTTGGGTTATGATGCTTCGAGAGTTTGGTTCTCATGTGTTCTTGACTATGGCAGTTGTGCTCTTAGAGTTTGGTTGAGTTGCATTTGCCAATTTGATTATGGGTTCCTCTTTGTTCTACTTCTGTTGATGTTGCAGGTACTTGCATTGATTCACAGCAGTGTAGAACATAACTACATTTGGGATCCAGGTGGATCGAGTGGTTCATTGTTCCGAGATTGCTTGGGGACAAGCAATTTTTGGAGGGGCAGATTGTCATGTCCCCTTTTTCGTGGACATTGACAGGCTTGATGATTAGCCTATTATGCGACCTTCGTAGGCTGATTGGATGGATAGAGGGTCATGATGGAGATTGGCTTGGCTTTGATTTACAGAATTCCTATAGTTGGCTCTCATTCAGGTTATTTCAGACACATTGGGCCTAAGCTCCTATTATTTAGGGATATTTGACATACTGTGGAGCACCCTTGTTTTGATATGGTCATGTGCAGAATCACTCCCTAGTTCACCAGCTTCAGACGGTTTGAGGATCTAACATGTATTGAGGGAGATATTAATATTTGATTGATTTAATCAAATATTAATTATTTGGTCTAATTTTAAATTAGATATTAATTAATTAATTATTTGGTCTAATTTTAAATTAGATATTAATTAATTATTAATTATTAATTAATTGGTCTAATTTTAAGACCCAAGCTCTAATTTGAGGAATTCTAATTTTAGAAGCCCAAGTTCTAATTTGAGGAATTCTAATTTTAGAACCCCAAGTTCTAATTTGAGGAAATCTAATTTTAGCAAGCACACCTTTGGAAGGGTATAAGAGTTTCTCATGGGAGAGAGTTTGGAATTATGAATTGATTATTGATTTTGATATTGAAGAAATTCTTCTGTGAAGACTGAGCCAAGGGTTCCAGGATTCCATCTGCAGTGGAGAACGTCAACTCTTCATTGTGTGTGATTCAGAGGTTGTGAAAGATCAGCCGATCTATTGCCAAATTGAGAGATAGCTTCATACAGGTGTTATCACAGATTTCCATTAGCATTGAAGAACGTCAACTCTTCATTGTGTGCGATTCAGAGGTTGTGAGAGATCAGCCGATCTATTGCCAAATTGAGAGATAACTTCATACAAAAGTTATCACAGAGGTTTCAGGTTTGAGAGATAGCTTCATCCAGAAGCTATCACATGTACTTACAAGTTTGAGAGATAACTTCACACAGAAGCTATCACGAGGGTTTCAGGTATTTTCATTATTTGGGTTTTGATTCCAGAATTATCCAGATATAGCTCTTTGTATTAGCCCATAATTCTGCAGATCAGGATCAAGCATATTGGTTGAGCAATATCAGTGGTCGTACGATTTCTGTATAGATATGTGAAAATCCGTACGCACCTACAGAAAGTTCAGGTACCGACATCGGCGAATAGAGACTTACAGAGACCGACATCAGTCGACTCATCACCGACGTCGGCAAGGGGATCACTACAGGTCGACCGACGACGGCAGTATAACCGACGTCGGTGACTGTGTTTTTTACACAGCAGGCCGAGACGTTCCAGATTCAGCCCAGTTCGCGGAATATTCAGGCTATAAGGCTGAACTTTCGATATTATTTGTATACCTGACAGAGGATCTCTATTGTAAGCTTATGAGCAAATAAATAAGAAATTATACTATGATTTATTCATCTATTGGAAGATATTTTGCAGAAATTCAGATAAGCAATTTGGAGCTTTTGTTCTGATATTCGAAGGGATATTACAGTGGTATCAGAGCTTTTTATTGCTATATATCAGAGTTGTGTAGAGACAAAAGGAGCCCCTAAGTAAGGGACATCACAATAGGACACATTTGAATACCTACGTGAGAAGTTGGGAGTAATCTCTTTTGCTTCCTACCATTGAAGGGAAATATTGATTAAGGGGGAGCTAAGCATTTCATTATCTACCTCCTGGGTAGTTCCTTTGCCATTTATGTAAAAAGGAGAGAAGTACAAAAAGAAGGAGTCACAGAAAGGGGGTTCTATAAAAAAGATCTCTGATAGAAAAAATCGTACAAGAGGGAGCAGATTCAGTGCATGGTTGCCATGAATAATAAAGGGGAAGATTGTTGAAAATATTGTCATTGATGTCAAAAGGGAATCATGAATCTGATTGATCGAAAAGCATTTTGATTAAAAAAATTAAATTAAATAGAGAATATTTAATTTGATTGAGGTAATTTATCGTACAAATAACAGCCATATCTTTGTGTGAAATCAAAGATAAATTAACTGTCTAATGAGCTTAAAGAGATTATTACGGTGAAGGTCTCAAGGTAGTTTTTAATGCTAAAATGGTCCCTAACCTTAGCCGACCTGATTTCTAGGAAGTCATCCCACCTTTGGGAGGAGTTGTAACCATTTGAATGGACCTTTTTGTTTGAAGAGTCACAAGCTTAATTTGTGCCTTTTCGTGGGTTATAAAGAAGTGCACAACGAGTTGAAAATTTGTATGTTCAAAAGTGGAAGAAATAAAAGAAGAGTAGAAATATTTGAAAGCATAATTTTGTGAGAATATTGAAAGGAAAAACCATCAAGTATAAGGTAGAGCATAGCAACAAAAACACTCAAGTTTAAATCGAATTGAAAGGATATAAAGTAGTTGTTAGAAATTCAGAGTTCCCATGATAATTTGTGTTTAGGTGTGGAGAGAATATTGTGGAATTTGTAGTTGGAGCAACCTCATAGTTTATAGGAGAAATTGTCATTATATGTATGCTTATGATTTATGACATAAAGAAGTGAAGTTGATTGACCAAGGATTCTCTGTGCATGTGCACAAGTTGTGAGCTTTGGATCTTCATTACGAAAAGGAGTAAATACCATCAGTGTTATCAGAGCAGGTTCTCCTTACGGGACCTCTTTACAATTCAATCTTGCTCATCACAAGGGTTTTGGAGTGCAGACCACATCCAAAACTTTGATCATTTGAGAGACCTCTATATTTTGTCAAAAGATTTACAATGCAGACCACTGTATATTTTGTTGACAGTATTTTATATTAAATATATATCTATACTTATTTATAGGTAGAAAGATTTGGCAAGGTTGCATTTTGGTAGTTGGAAGGTTTTATTTTAATAAGTCAACTGCATTTGGAAATGGATCCAACTCGTCATGAGCACCAGACTCAAGCAACATAGCATTGAATTGGATTTTGCACTAAATCCATGGCTCAAAATTTCACAGCGAACTCAGGATATTGGCTTGATTCGATAACCTATGTCATGAGCCTTGATTCAAAAGATCTTGAGAATTTGTTTTTGGCATAGACCTGCATCTCTTCCCAGCAGTTATAGAATTTAATAAATATTTACTATCATTGATTTGATCACCAGAAAAAACAAAAAGCAAATTGGTGGCATGGCTATTCCAACGCAGTGCTTTGATCTCCATTGTTCGGCTTCTCTGTCGGTGAGCTCTGTGTCATTCCCTTCGTGAGCTCCTATCATTTCTAGATCAAGTTTTGCCTTATTGTCAAATGACTCAGCATAGAAGAGACACTGATTTCATATTTGGCATGGATCTCCCTCGAACTACATTCAATATCCAACAATTCTGCAATGTACAAGAACTCGGTATTGCATGCACGCAATCCGAAGGATTACTTGCCAAATACCGCCGTCCAATTCACGGCCCACGGTTTCATAGTCGGAAGTTTTACGATATTTCTTTTGTTTTAGTTTCAAGTTTTGATTATATATTTATTTCCGTTAGTCTTTTATTTTTTTTTATTTTTTTATTGAATTTTGTTTTTATTATTATTTTTTTCAAATATTTTACTTGAATCATTAAGTCTCGGCCCGTGGATTTCTCCGCAGGTTTTGTATTAGTCGTTTTGTTTTATGTTTAGTTTTGTTTTAGGTTTATGATATTTTTTCTATTAGATGTTTTTATTTTTTTTTGGGTTTCTTATTTTTAAATCTATGTTTATAAAACAAAAACCAAAAAAAGTGACAGTTTTTCAAACTAAAATTATGGCTTAAGTTTTTCTTTTGGTTTAATAGTGGTTTTATGGTAATTCGTGGCCTTGCGTTATGATTAACATTTTTTTAATGTGTGTTAAATTTATATTTTAATTTTTTTATTTCGAAGTTTTGGTTTTTTTCAGTTTTAAAATTTGCACTATTTCTTTAGTTTTTTAGTCTTAATATTATGTGTTATTGTATGTTTTTATTAAATAATATTTATTTAGTAATTTTTAATTTTTAATTTTACTTAGTTTTATTGTTAAAATAGTCATATTTTTTACTCTTTTATTGATTAAGTATGTCATTTGTCCTTTTAAAATTGTGAGCTTCAAAAATAGTCAAGACATATTTTTAAATAAGTGTGTTCAAATGGTTTTTTTTGTAATATTTTTCTCCCTTAAATATATTTTGCAAATTTTATAATGGATGTATTTTCAGCCGAAGCCGAATCCGACATCTGCATTTCAATTTTATGGGATGGTAATATAGTATTTAGTGTTTATGATTCCTCTTCCCATGTGACCTCTAAAGGAGGGAATGTTGAAAATCTAGAGTTCCTATGATAATTCGTATTTATATGTGGAAAGAATATTGTGGAATTGATAGTTGGAACAACCTCATAGTTTATAGGAGAAATTGTCACTATATGTATGCCTCTGATTTAAGAAATAAATTAGTGAAGTTGATTGACCAAGAATTCTCTGAGCCTGTGCACAATTTGTGAGTTTTAGCTCTTCAATATGAAATGGGGTAAGTACTATCAATAGTGTTCTATCATCTGGTGTGTTAGCAAAAAATTAGAGATAGAAGAGTGATTTTTGTGAGAAGGTTGTTGCCTTTGTTTTGAAGAGATTGGTGTCTCTTTCTGAGTTGGTGCTTGGCGAAAGGGGTTGGTGCTCCTACAGGTTAGTGCCTATAAAATTGTATTTGGGGTTGGTGATGCAGTAAGTTGGTGCCTACAAATATTTATATTGAGAAAGATTTCTCCATAGTTTTCTCCCGAAAGGCTTTCCATATATATCTGGTGCCACTTTGCATTGTGTTATCTTGTGTTTTGATTTTATTGCTTTAAATATCTTAATTGTTATAAGTGATTAAGTGTTAGAAAAGAAAATAATATATAACATTGATTCACACCCCCCTCTCAGTATTAGCCTATGCTTAACATGCTAGGCTATGAGGAAGTGAATATCAAGTAGAAAAGCACCTAATTGATCATTCACGGGACTTTCAAATTGGAATATATTTTTCCCATATAGCACTACAGTATTTTAGATCTCTTTACAAAGTTTTTTCCTTTGCTTAACAGAGCATAAGCATAAGAGGGGATGGATTTCATATAGGCCTTATCAAGCATTTTAAATATAGTTATAATAAGTTGTAGGTGGTTGATTCCTCATTCTGAATAATTAATTTCATGTTAATAATAGGTTTTTGGAGTTACTAGTTTGTGATTAATTACTTAGATGAAATTTCAATTTAAGATCAAGGAAGTTAATCCATGTTCTTTTGGTTAAATATACAAATACGACATATCTTGATGCTATTTTAAAAATGTTTTAAAGTAATTTATTGTATAAGATTAGCTAAGACGATCCATTTGGGGCAAAGACTAGAGCATGCTACAAATAGATATTATTGAAGGGGATAGATTCCCTTCACCCCATTTCATCAAAGGAAGTGTTTGCAATCTTCTATCTTATTAAAAATTCTACTGAATATTAAGTTTCCTTCGAACTTCATATCACCTTGATTGGCTATCAAATTGTGTAGAGCTTAAAAGATATAGATTTCACCAGCCTTAGTGCCAACTAGTATTGAATGAGAGTTGTTTATATATTGAGGAACAAAAATAGGGTATCATTGAGACTAGAAAGAAAATCAAATGTGGAGTTTGCTCAAATGGTAGCATGAAAGCTAGAACATATTTATAATATGGACATACTTTGGATAGATCATTACCATTATAATACACTTGGTTGTAAGCATTAGGTATGAAATCTAAGTCGAGAATTAATAACTATTGTACACTCTATAAAGAGCATTCAACCTACTCACCAAGAAAATCCACTATAGGGATGAGGATCTAATCCTACTCCTCATGTCCATGTCCATATCTCCTTGTGACTATGTTTATATATAATAGAGACAACCCTATTCATTTTCTCATGTATGCTGATTTGAAATGACATACTCATCTCCATACCTGTATGATGTATCCACTTTTCTAGGTGAGAACAAGGCCTAATCTACTTTAACTGTCTAATTAAGATTAATTGTGGAACATGATCATTAGAATGTATCTTAATCCATTGTAAATTTAATAACACAAATGATAATTTGACCTCTCTATTCTATCAACATTTGTTTTGGAGACACTACTACAAAGGGGGGTGTCTTGAGATAAAATTTAGAGATAAATTATAATTTCATCTCAAATTTCGCTCCTCTAATTTTCTTTTTTTTATTTTTTAGTAATATGTTGACTTCATTTTGGGAGGGGAAGGCAGGGGACTAAGCACAAAGGGAAGAGTGTTCCAACTTATTTTTTATAGTGTTACATGCATTTTCTCCACTGATCGAATGCCCTACATTTATATTTACCCTTTTCATCTCTTTCCTCAACATTCGATCAAATTCAACAATAAGTTTTCATTAACTCTTCCAATTTCATGGCAGATTTGTGTATTTATTTAATATTCTTATTTTCATATGTATAATTTCCCTTTCTACACCCTTGTTCTTGTAATAGTTTGGACCAATGAGAGAATGAAACTTTTAACACCCTCACTTGGTGTTTTGGTTTCATGTACCAAATGTCCTTCTAGTCTTAGCTCTATATAATGGTAATGATAGATCAGAAACACCAATAGAGCTCTATAGATCTAATATACAAAATAAACATTGTGCATTCCTTCTTCGACTAGTTCTTACGTGGTATCACACTTGAGCCCAATGTTAATGCCTTTACATGACAATACTTTGTTGTCTTACATTCTCTCATGTTGAGCTTCTATATTCAAAGAGTAATCAATAATCTATACTTTTTTTCATTAAAAATATTTAAAAGATATTATTTCTGGTCTATCATGTGAGGATATCTAGAAAAATTGTAGTATCAAAATTTTATCACTTTTCATATTTATGAAGCATGATCTCATACATTTATTAATTTTTTTCTACAAATTATTTTCCAAAAACCTCCATCAATACACTTACTATTGTTTTTCTTCCTCAAAATGTTTAACATGCTACTAGAAACAAGAAATATCACATCTATAGATTTTGATTGATACTCTTTAAATTCTGTGTATCAATATTAGAATGGCACCAAGAGGTATTACTATGAGTCTACACCATTTTTAATTAGCTAATATAGAGAAAGATAAAATGAAATGGTGTGGATTCAAAGGACCAATGTTTTATTTATTTTTAGTATCAATAATGTAAATTACATGACTTGTTCATGGAGATCAAGCATCGAACATAGGTGTATTGATTGAATTCATCAATGAATTATAACAATTATTGCAGGCACTAGAGTCAAAAATTAAAATAAAAAACAAATGCAAAAGTATTAATCCCTCGACCCTACTCCAACCCTAGGTTACTAGCAGCACTGAACCATAGACCTGTCCCTTAGCCATCAACCCTAGGACCCAACATCCCTATAATTCTTATCATCACAAGATTCAACCTTCTTTCCTAGACCCCAATTTAATGGAAAATGTAATTATCATAGTTAGGCATTTATTGTCCAAATATTTAATTTGTCTTATCTTGATCTGTATCTCTATCTAAGAGGATTTGAAATTAATGTTTTTTTATTATTTTTTAGATGTAACATGTGTGATTTTTAGCTACACATTAACTCCCAATAATTGTCTAGAGCCTAGCGTAGCCAAGTGAAGAGGATAAAGGAGTTTTTTGTGTTGTGTGTGTTTACATCATTAGGAAGGGGCATAGTATAATTAGAAAGGATGAAAAAAACACAAAAATATATAATATATTTAGTTTTTCGTGCACATGTATCTTTTATTTTTATTATTTAAAAATATATATACATATAGATAAAGCTATTTTTATGCAGATTTAGTTTTCTAATAGATGTAATTGTTCCTTTTTCTTGTTCCAATTTTTTTTTATTATTCTTTTTCTAATATATTTATCTGGTGTAATTTAATCCTATATTTTCTATCTTTGGTTTTGTTTTTATCTCCCCTTCCTCCTTTTTTAAAACCTTCAAATTGGAATTAGAGCTAAAGGAACCTCTGCCTTCCACTTTTCTATGTTTTTTTAAAAGCCATGTCTGGTGTCTCCTTGTCTAGTTTGCAAACCCATTTTTTAATAGGATATAATTATGAGTATTAGTATTTAAATATGAAATAATTATTTCAATCTCAATATGTATGGTAGATAGTTGAAAATTATTGTTGAACTAGTAGACTAGACAACATATAATTCTCTTACACAAGTTAAGAAACATGATTTGAAAGAACAAAAGAAGAAGAATGGGAAAGATTTATTTTATATCCATCAAAAAATGCATGAGAGCATACTTCCAAGAGTATCATTAGTAAATCAAGCCAAAGAGGCATGGGATATAGTACAAATTGCTTACCAAGGCATGCATATGGTAAAGACTACTAAATTATAGTACCTTAAAAGAGATTTTGAAAATTTATCAATGAGGGACTCAAATTTGATTGATTATTTATTTACACATGTTTTTGGTTTGATTAGTCAAACAAAATCTCATGGAGAGGGCATAGAGGATAGGGAGATTGTTTAGAAAGTGTTTAGAAGACTCCCTTTGAAATTTTACCCTCTAGTTGTGGCTTCGGAGGAAACTAAAGACTTGAGTCAGTTTACTATTGATGAGCTTGATTCCTCCCTAAAAATTCATGAATATATACTAAATATGTAGTAGTAGTCCTATAAATATTCCCCTAGTCATCTAGTATACTAAATTATTTCATCTTAGTCATATAGTAGAGGAAGAAGTTCCCCTAGAGGTGGATGTAGTAGTAGTCCTATAAATATTGGTGGAAGAGGTCAAAATCATAATTTTAGTCAACAAAGTGGCCCAAGGTTTGACAAAAAACACATTAAATGTCATTATTGTAATAATTTTGGGCATTATTCTCATGAATGCAAGAAAAAATAATATGACTAACACAATCAAGGTCAAAATTAGTCAAGTAACACTCCCACAAGCACTATGTTTATTGCATGCGCTAGGATTGCTGAAGCAAGTCCTACAAACTCCATAGTTCAATGTAATGTTATCCAAGAAATCCCATATAACATATGGTATTTATATTTTGGTTTTATTAATCACATGACATATAATGTAGATTTATTTTCTAGCTTGGATGAATAAATTCAAACTGATGTCATACATGGTAACAACAATGATGTCACTATCTTGGGTAAAGGTATAGTTAATATTAATAAAAAAAAAGAGTAAAATGTTATGCATGATGTGTTTATGTTATTTGTATAAAACATAACTTAATGAGTATTGGTCAGTTGGTACAAAAAAGCTATAGAGAGTACATGGAAAATAATGTGTGTGTAATTCTGGATAGATTTCCAAGCAAACAATTGATTGCCAAAGTGAAAATGACTAGAAACTCAATGTTTCCATTAAGGGTAAGGCCAAATATGAATGGAAAAACAATCCAATATATTCATAATAAAAAACTGTACATTTCAGAGCTACATTTAACATAAAAATATGAAAATCTAATTCAACTCCAAAGATGTAAAAGGTAGTGGTAGAGAAATTCAAATAGCATTTCAGTCAGTTGTAAAGGATGAATCTTGGTTGTGGCATTTTAAATTTTGGAATTTGAATTTTGGATGGCTAAACCTACTACATGAAAAACTTAGCAAAAGGTTTTCCATTAATTTAGAAACTAAAAAGAGTTTGTGAAGGTTGTATCTTGGGTAAATAACATAGAAAGTTTGTCTTAGATGACAAATCAAAAAGAGTAATATAACCACTTGATATTATTCATTCAAATAATTTTCCATAAATTCAAACACCTTCAATAGGAGGATGCACTTAATTACTAACTTTTATTGATTATTTTACAAGGAAACCATGGCTTTACTTCTTTAAACATAAGTTTGATACATTTGCTTATTTTCAATAGTTCAACACACTTTTTTAGAAGAAAAGTGGATACTACTTCAGGATTTTAATGATAGATAGAGGTGGTGAATACATTTCTAATGATTTTATTATTTTTTTTAGATTACATGGCATAAACAAGAAATTTACAATCCACTATACACCTCAACAAAATGGTGTGGCAGAGAGGATGAACCGAACCATTATAGAGATGGCATGTCAATGTTGGCAGCCCAACATTTACCTAATGAATATTAGGTTGAGGTAGTGGTAACATCTATTTATATCATGAATAGGTGCCCAAAAAAGAGTGTGAATAACAAAGTCCCTCAAGAGGCTTGGATAGGTAAGAAACATAGTGTTTCTCATTTTAAGGTGTTTGGCTACATTGTATATGCACATATTTTAGATGAGTTGAGGAAGAAATTAGACTATAAAAGGATAAAAATGTATATTTGTTGGCTATTTGGAGGATATAGAGGCATATAGGTTGTTTAAGCCTATCACTAAGAAGGTTATAATCAATTGTGATGTTAAGTTTGTGGAGGATGAAGCATGGGATGAAAGTGTAGAGAGGACTACAAACATTATACCTAATATTCCTCATGATGATATAATAGATTAAGTTTTCCCATCATCAAGTATAAATCAAACAATAACTCCATAAGTTGTAACTCAAGCTATACCCCCATTCATGATAAGGACATATTCAAGGTTCCTACCCACACCAAGAGTAAAATAAGCTACAAAATTAACCATAACAACATCTACATCAATTGACATCCTTGGAGTAATTCCAACTAGCACTCCAAGAAGTCCTACATCTATGATTCCAACTCTAGCAAACATGTTGTCATGAAAAACAAGGAGTTTGAGTGAGTTATATATTATTGATATAACAAATTCATTTTTAGTATTTGCTTTATTTTCTCACATAGATGATCCATTAACATTTGAAGATGATGTAAGTGATGATACATGGGCTTAAGACATGAATGAAGAGATTGAGTCCATTGAGAAGAATCAAACATGGGAGTTGGTTGAGTTGCCTAAAGGTAAGGATATAATGAGTGTAAAGTGGATTTATAAGACTAAACATGATGATAATGGAAAGGCACAAAATCATAAAGCAAGGATAGTTACAAGGGGATTCAAACAACATCCTAGAGTACATTTCAATGAAACATTTACTCATGTTACACTATTAGAAATAGTTAGGACCGTATTAGCCATTGTTTCCCACAAAAAGTGACTTAAATACCAAATGGATATGAAGTAAGCATTTCTAAATGGCTATGTAGAGGAAGATGTGTATGTTTAACAACCACAAGGCTATGAGATACTAGTTCATGAAAATAAAGTATATAGGTTGAAGAAGGTATTTTATGGATTGAATCAAGCCTATAGACCTTGATACAACTGCATTAACTCTTATCTCATTCAAAATGGTTTCCAAAGAGGTGGTTTTGATCCAACCTTATACATCAAATTTAACAAGCAAGGTAGCATTTTAATTGTTTGTATTTAGATGATCTAATCTTTACCAATGATCTTAGCATAGATGCTTTCAAGACAACAATGCAGAGTGAATTCGAAATGACTAATTTGGGGCTTATGAGATATTTTTTATTAATCAAATTCCATCAATCCAATGTTAATTTATTTATTTATCAATCCAAATATGCAAATTAAATCTTGAGAAGATTCAATATGGTGAAGTACAAGGCTGCCCCAACACTAGTCATGATGGGATTGAAGCTAAGCAAAGAAGATAATGGATCATGTGTGGATCCTACATTACTCAAGAGTCTGGTTGGAAGCCTTATGAATATTATAGCCACAAGGCCTGATATTATGTATGGTGTAATTATAATTTCAAGATTTATGGAGTCTCCAAAAGAATCTCATTAGAAGTTTGATAAGATAATACTGAGGTATGTGAGTAGTAAAAAGGACTTCAGAATATTTTATTCCACTTTAATTAATTTTAGTCTTGTTGGCTACATAGATAGTGATTATGGGGGTAGAATAGATGATCAAAAAATCACTTATAACTATGTTTTTCACTTTGGTATAGGTGTTGTGTCATGGGCTTCAAAGAAACAACCCATTGTGAATGTTTCTTTAGTTGACGCTGAGTATGTGGCAGCCACTAGTGTACCTTGTCAAGTTGTTCAGATGTGAAAGATGTTGAAAGATGTAATTCATGATCAAAAGGAAGCCACTACATTATTTTGTGACAACATTTCAGCTATTTCATTGTACAAAAATCATGTTTTTCATAAGATAATTAAGCATATTGATACAAGGTACCATTTTATTAGAGATCTTGTCAACAACTAAGAAATATGCCTAGATTTTTGTAGGTTTGAAGATTATTTTGCTGAAATATTTAAAAATCTATTGCTGAAGGAAACATTTCAATATTTATGAATTTATTTAGGAGTTTCTTATCATGCAATTGTATATAGCTCCGAAGATAGATGCTCTTTAGATAGATATGAATATAGATGCTCTGAAGATATCTCTTAAGATATATGATCTGAAGACTACTCTAAAGAGATGTTTTGAAGACTACTTTGAAGATAGATGCTTCAAAGACTTATTCGAAGAAATGATCTAAAGCTAAACTCTAATAATGATGATTTGAAGATAAGATCAAAATATTTGCTAAAGATAAGCTCCAAAGATGTTCCAAAGATAAGCTTCGAAGATAGCTTTGAAGCATGTAGAAACAAATTTAGATTAGTTTGATGCAAATTTTTTATGATCCCTAGTAGTTCAAATTAAGGGGAAGTACTTGAAAATGTAATTCTCACAATTAAAGATTTATTATCCAAATATTTTATTTATCCTATCTTGATTTGTATAGCTATCTAAGAGGATTTGTAATTAATGTATTTGGCTATTGTTTAGCTCTTACGTGTGTGAGTTGTAGTTACACATTGTCTCCCAATTATTATATAGAGCCCAATGTAACAAAGTGAAGATGACAAAGGAGTTATTTTTGTTGTGTGTGCACAACATTAGGAAGGGAGAGGAGTATAATTAGAAAGAAGGAAAAAAACTCTAGGATAGAGATTATATTTAATGTTATGTGAAACTGTATCTTCTATTTTTATTATTCATAAATATATATACATATAGCTAAAGCTCTTTTTATGTAGATTTAGTTTTATAACAGTTGTAGCTTTTCCTTTCTACTGCTCTAATTTTTTTGGGTTATTGTTTCTTTACTTTGTTTTATTTGTGTAATTTAATTATATATTTTCTATTATTTAGTTTTTGTTTATCTCCCCTTCCTCCTCTATTAAAACCTTCACAATTTTTTCATAGTTAAAGAGCTGGTGGTAAATTCCAAGTCCAGTATGGCCAATGTGAAAGTTAACATTGTGGGCTAAAACACTATCACCTAAGATGCCTAGTCA
This sequence comes from Torreya grandis, assembly GCA_037957365.1. Classification (NCBI taxonomy): domain Eukaryota; kingdom Viridiplantae; phylum Streptophyta; class Pinopsida; order Cupressales; family Taxaceae; genus Torreya; species Torreya grandis. The sequence continues at coordinate 53,881 of JARHVA010010990.1, forward strand.
TATCCTCAAATTAATTCAAATCCTAGAGAATATCTACCTAAAAATATTTCATCTTAACATCAACACTATAGATGATGCATTCCTCAATTCTTTTACCCTCAAGGTAAGTTACATCTTTGTCATTTTCTATACTAATACAATGATTATGTTTGGTGTATAATATGTTTATGGTGTACTGATGATTTCAATTGAGTGTGAACATAATGTAATAATATGAAGGTAATAATTCTAAGCATGTATATTTTAGTTCAAATATGATATCCTCAATAGATATAGGAAAATCCTAAAAAAATTCAAGTGTATCAAAATTGGCAAGCAACTTGCATCCATTTATAGCAATGGTGGATCCTTGATTGATTCCAGACACCATGGTTTCCCATATTATGTCAAATTTAAGATCCACTCACCTTTTATCAAGAGGTGACCAATATTTGGCTACTCTTCGAGTAATTACAAGTTTGATATCTCTTAATAAGGTAGACCCATTATCATAGCAAGAATTTATCTAATCAATTGTGCCTCTAATTTCCTCTATGCTTTCTAGATACTTGAGTCAATTGAAAATAGGAATTACTACTATCTCAACCTATCCTCCATACATATTAGATATGAAGCTATCCTAGGGCTTGATAAATATACTAAGTATATTTTGATGAAACTCTTACTTCAAATCTTCAACATATAGACTATCAACATCCTTTACCACAATGTAAAAGAGGAATTTTAGAAGCTTTTCATCCTACTTGATTAAACAAATTCCATTCTAAAAATTCTCAAATGAAAATTATGTTTCCTTTTCTAAATGAAAATCCTCATAAATGATCCATACAAAAATTAGCATAATGGAAAAAGAATATTGAAAAGCTCAAGGGGGATTTACAAGTAAATTACTCAATGCTAGGTAATTTAATTAGTGATAGTTTTGATCAAAAAATTGCACCTTCTTATTGAAGATTGTTATATTTATTATGGAAGCATTCAAAACTAAAAGTAACATGTCCACTTGTTCTATTCTCTCAAAACTTTTATGTCCCTCAAAGTCCAACAAAACATACATTCTCTCACTATTTTATCTCACAGCCATCCACCAACCATTGGTACACCTACCACCTACTATATCATGAACAAAAACAAATATATGGATCCACAATTAATATTTTCTACTAGTTTGTTTTACGATGGATGATATCACCTTAAGCTTACCATCCCAATTATTAAAAACAACATCATAGAAACCAAAGTGAACTAAAGTAGCTAATGATATGCTCTCTACATAAGGGATATGATGAGGAATCCCAAGTCCATCTCTAAAAGATATCATTCCATTATTCTCTATATGAGTTATTTGAATAGGCATAAGGCAAAGAAGTTTTTATATCCATGGTTCAATTAGAATCTAATTTCTCAATTCTAATAAATTAGATTCAATTCTATTAGATAACCATCTAAAAAATTTGTCTTCTTTAACTTGTACCCTAAAAGATGAAAAATCCTTTCCTTTGTCTAGATTTATCCTTTGAAGAAGATTCATCAAATATTTCACAGACTCATTTTCATTTTAACTTCCAGTGAGATCTAGCACTTGTACAAACACATTGAATAAGACATCCTTCTTCAAGTCTTTTGATAAAATACAACATGTTGAAAATTTGTCAAAGATGTGATATATATACTCTAGTGTTGTGCATGACCAAGGAATGCCTATTTATTGTTATGGCATAGAATCACTCTTCCAATTTATTTCAATTGTATAATTTACACAGCTAAGGTAGTTTTCAATATGTTGGAGAATACTAAATCAGGATCATCTAAATGATGGAAAGGAAGATGACTTTGTAATGAATAAAAGTCAGCAATTTTCCTTTAAAGATCATCCAAAATTTTAATGAACACATCAAGGAAAATACACTAAAGATAGGACATAGAATTTAACAAGACATACACTTCCAACATAACATGATAACTTTCATTTATATTCATAGTCACATGATTGCATTCTAAAATCCCATGGTCTCTTGTTTATGAACACTCACATAATATAATTAAGAAATATCCATCATTTGAAATGGATGCCTTTAGTGTGGTACAAGAAAGGGAATTATTTCTTGGTTTCATCATTGGCTTCAGGTGGATTTCAACCACTATGACCCTATTGGTGCCATTCACTAAAAGTATTTCTTTCTTTCTAGGAATAAAATGCATCCATATAATGTTTTTGCTTATATACTATTCTTCCATATCCACTTCTACACTTGTCCAATCTATATTATGAAATGCCTCATCAAATCTATACATTTTAATTTACCAAACAACTTTATCATAAAGTGTAACAAATTAAGAAAGCTCATCTACCACCAATAGATCAAAGCCCCTCCTAAATGCATGAATAGGATTCTTATTATAAATATTTGAGCCGATGCATGGACAATTGTAAACATACAAACTTGAATCTCTAAGGTTCTCAATACAAATTAGCAACTCTCCCAATCTAAAAGCCACCACCTTCTCTAGATTTTTGATGTTGGGATTACTTGTCACAAATTTAAATGCATCCCCACATAGTGGTCTGATTTGGTGTGTAGAATTAAAAAATAAATTATCCACATCTTTCTTCTGTGGTGCAATATCTAAAATGTACCACACTACTTTCCTCCATCAAAAACTTTAATTTGATGTGTGGAGCAAATTTTATTAGATAATACCTCTTTTCAGATGTGTAAAGTTGGTGAACTTCTTCAATATAATGAATTAAAGGCTTGTTTGTATTCACTAACATTCTTTGTATTTTTTTAAAACAAAAATGTCCTCCTCTTCTTTAAATTTATTCTCAAGATCAATTTTTTTGTTTCTATCTTTACTCATCTTTTCTCCAAGAAACCACAACTCTTTATTTAAAACATCTGACACATTTTTATTAAAATTCACACATACTTTTATTATAAAGAGATAAAAAAAAATCACTACCAAGCTAATGGGAGAGTAGGATGTTGTAGGAATTTTTGTCAAATGTTGTGTTTGGGTGGCATTGGAATTGTATGCAGATATTGTTCATCATTTTTGGTATATACCTCTCAATAGAGTGGAGGTGATGACTAATAAATATTCCTTTTATCATGGAATTTTAAAAGTTACTTAATTGATGAAATTGTCCATTATTTAATAAGAAGGGTAAGAAACTAATATTTCTTTCTAGGTCATGTAAACTTGCCAGAATTAGATGTCTAATTCAAGATTCTATTTTTAAATGATTATAGCCTATGAATTTTACAATCCCACTAAGATATTGACCATTTCTAGAAAATCTTAGCAGTAACCTATCTCCTGAGATTATTAATACTTCCTTTCTATTTTATTGGAAGAATATTCCTTTGCATTCAGTATTTCTTGAGTTTGAGAATGTAAGTAAAACATTTTCTCCATATATGATGGGCCCAATGGAATTATTTGGTATTCCAATTGTAATTTTGAAAATTCTATTTCCATTAGTAAACTTGATCTCTGAACCAACCAAAAATGGTTTAATATTTTCCCCATTTTTGGAAAAACCAAGCACATTTCTTGTTGCAGATGATCGATCATATCTTTTTATCAATATGGTTCTTATTCAATCTTACATGTACTACATACCAAAGTGAAAATTCCAACATTTGTATGTGAATATCCACCCCTCTTACACACTGAGTCCCACAAATAAATAATATAGGGGCAGAATGATGCAGAGCCATCATTTTAGTTTTAATTATATATTATTATTTTACTGCTAGTGAATACCATGTGAAGTGGCTTAAGGAGTTGTATTTTAAAATTTTTATTTTTTTGTTTTGTTTTGGGGTATCCACCCACCTAACTATCATTCATTTAATGAGTACCATAAAGAATAAATCAAAAAAGGTCAAACCGAGTGAAAGTTTTTAAACTCAAAAAGCAGTTGGTGGAGGAATTTATGAAGGTTTTGAATGTTACATCAGATTTAGGTAATATTTTGGGGGGAAAGTTCTAAATTTTTGGTATTTTTTAAGAGAATAAGAGAGCACAAAAAAGGAATAAGAGAATAGAATAGAATAGAATAGGGGCAAGAAGGAAGGTCCAGAAGAAGAATAGAACATACAAGGATAAAGAGAGATAGAGGAAGCAAAAGAATTAGCTAAAGAAAAAGACACAGAGGGAAGTATTATACATGTATAAGACAAGGAGGAAGAAAGTGGAATAATAGAGGAAGATCTATTCTATAATTTTTTTTTCAACTATATGTAAGAGAGTGTAAACCACTATTTTTTTGAATATAATATAATACTATTTTCTTGATAGTTAATTGTCTCTTTGTCTATGCTTATGAATGTTAAGTGTGTGTAAATTTCTATTCTAAAATTTGGAGCTTTGATTTTCAAGTTTAAATCCCTTAGATTTCTAAAATTTCTAGACAGCCACCTACAACCTTTATTGTAAGTTCTCATGGCAACCTACAGCCTTTACTACAGTTGCTCATAGCCACCTACAAGCATTGCTGCTAATGCCCATAGAAACGTACAACCATTTCTATAGGTACCCATAGTAACCTATAGTGATTTTTGTAGGTACTCATAACCACCTACATCAATTGTTTTAGGTACCCATAGCAATAACCTATTTATTTGAAACAACATAGGTGTGTCTCTATAGTTGTTTATGCTTCCTCTAAAGCCATTTGTAAGACATGTAGCACATGTGTAGACCTTTGTGAAGGTTGTGTGACGTTGTTTTTAGTAACATAACCCATCTTTTTCTACCTATTTGCTCTATTTTGTGAGTTTTTAGGTGCCTATAAGGGGGTGGGTGCCATCAGCATGGTATTAGAGCATAACTACAACTCTAGGAAGAAGGATAGTGAGCTAAGAATGGGTTTGGAATAATACCTATTAGTGGAACTATGGGTGTGTCCCTAAAGTAATGGATATTATAGCTAGAAGACTGTAGTAAGAAGGAAAAGGAAAACAAGGTGAGTTAGAGTAGTAGGATGCCACCAAGGAGAAGAATGGCTACATAAATAGTACGGAGATTAGGTGAGGTATTAGAAACCTTAAGGGGAATACAAGAAAGAATGAATGAATTATATGGTTGAATGAAAAGAGGCAGAGCAAGTGAAGAAACTGATAGTGAAGATGATGAAGGAGAAGTAGAGATGGATGCAAAAGAAGGTGAAGATGTAGATGGAGATATAGATGTAGGTGAAAGAAGGCTTATAAGAGCTATTTCCAACATTGGAAAAGGAACAAGGGTAGAATTACCAAGCTTTTCCATAGGTTTATAACTAGATGAACTAATTGATTGGATAACAAATATAGAGGAATACTTCGATTATGATGAAGTAGAGGACCCAAAAATAGTGGAGGTTTCTCAAATAAATTTGAAAGGTCATGTTGTGCTCTAGTGGAAAGAGGTGTAAGCTGAAAGAAGAAGAAATGGTAGAGATAAGATACTCAGTGGGATTGAATGGTGAGAAAGATGAAGGATAAATTCCTACCTAGTGATTATCAACTTGAAATTCTCAATAAATTTCAAAATTTAAAGCAAAGGGAGTTGAGTGTGAAGGCCTATACACAGAATTTTTACAAGATTTCCATTAGATCTGGTCATAATGAGTTAGACTATGATAAAGCAGCAAGGTATGTTAATGAAATGAGATTGGACATTAAATATGAACTAAGTATTATAAGGCTATGAAATGTGGAAGAAGTATACCAATATGATTTAATGGTTAAAGATAAATTAGTAAGGAAACAAGGAACAAATGAAGGTAGAGGTGGATTCAACAAAGGTAAAGTGCATCAACATAAAAACTACAGCCATGGTAAGGATGTTAGCCCATCAAAAAGTCAAAAGGATAAATATGAAATAAGATTAAGACTATACACCATGAGAGGTAAAGGTGGATATGGAAGAGGCCATGGTAGAGGCTTCTAAGGCACATGTTTTAACTGTCTATAGTTAGGCCATATATTTTATGAATATCCACAACGTAGATCAGAAAGATCAAAGAGAACAAGGCTAGTAAGTGCACATGTAACAAAAGGGGATAGTGAATATATAGTCTCTGTTAGTTAACTAAATAAACCTGAGAAAGGAGAAGCACTTATGATGAAGAGGACATTATTAAACCCAACTAAGAAAGAGGATGAACCTGTCCAAAGGAAAAAATTATTTAGAACAATATGTAAATCAGGTGGGAAATGCTATAAAGTCATAATAGATAGAGGTAGCACTAATAACTTAGTTTTAGTTGAAATGGTGGATAACCTAGGGTTAAAAAGGATATCTCACCCTACACCTTACAAGGTGTCATGGTTACAAAAAGGGCACCGAGTCTTGGTTGATCATTAATGCCTTCTGAATTTATGAATAGGCACATATGAAGATGAGGTGTGGTGTGATATCATACCTATGAATGTATGCCATTTACTCTTAGGGAGGCCACGGTAGTTTGATAGGAAGGCAATCCCTAATGGAAGATAAAAAACTTACACATTGGAGAAAAATGGAAGAAAACACACTCTCACACCATTGGCAACCAAGGAAGAAGAGGTGGAAGGTGGTCTAAGAATGTTGTTAATGGTAGGGAAGTAATTTTTTAAAGATATTAAAAGGGAAGAATTATTTTTTTCAATAATTCTTAAGGAGATACAAGTAGATGAAACAAAGAACAATAGTGACATGCCTTTATAAGTAAAGGAACTACTTGAAGAGTTTGATGAAATTGTGTCTAAGGATTTACCTAATGGACTGCCACTTATGAGGAGCATTATTCATCATATTGATTTGATTCTAGGGGAAACCTTACCCAATAAGGTATCGTACAGGCTGACACCAACATAAAATGAAAAAGTGAACAAACAAGTACAAAATCTATTGGGAAGAGGACTGATTAGAGAAAGGCTTAGCCCATGCACAATACTAGCTATATTAACACCAAAGAAGGATGGTGAATGGAGGATGTGCACAGACTCAAGAGCCATCAATAATATAACCATAAGGTATCATTTTACTTTACCAAAATGGATGATCTCATGGACTATTTGGGAAAAGATAGATATTTTACCAAAGTTGATTTAAAGAGTGGATATCACCAAACTAGGATAAGAGAGGGTGATGAGTGGAAGATTTCTTTTAAGACTAAAGAGGGGTTGTATGAGTGGTTAGTAATGCCCTTTGGGTTAACAAATGCACCTAGGAAATTTATGAGGGTAATGAATGAAGTGTTGAAACCATTTCTAGGGAAGCTTATGATTATTTATCTTTATGATATTCTGATCTTTAGTAGTAATAAAGAAGATCATTTATTGCATATTATACAAGTCTTATAAAGGCTCAAGAAAGGTTGTTAGTGAATTTGAAAAAGTGTAGTTTTAGGAAAGATAAATTAGTTTATTTGGGATATGTTATATCTAAACAAGGGTTGAAAACGCATCTAGAAAAGATATGTTCTATCATTGAATGGCCAACACCTAGAAGTGTACATGATGTTAGAAGTTTCCATGGTTTAGCAAGCCTCTATCACATATTTATTCAAAACTTTAGTGGTATATGTGCACCCATAACTGAAACTATAAGGGGAGATAAGAAATAATTTAAGTGGGCATTAGTAGCAAATAAAAGTTTTGAGATTTTCAAGATGAAAGTCATAGAAGAATAGGTATTAGTAGTGCCTAATTTTGAAAAGGTGTTTCAAGTGGATTGTGATGCAAATGGGATAGCCATAGGAGTAGTTTTAAGCCAAGATGGTAGACCTATTACATACTTTAATGACAAGTTTAATGATGATAAGAAGAGGTATTTTATTTATGACCAAGAATTATATGCCATTTTTAAGGCTTGAAAGAAGTGACATCATTAGTTACTTCCAAAAGAGTTTACAGATCATCACGCTTTGCAATTTATTAATAGCCAAACCAAGTTAAACTAATGACATATGAAGTGGGTTGAGTTAATACAAGGATATACTTTTGTTCTCAATCATAGAAGTGGGAGTTCAAACAAAGTAACAGATGCATTAAGTAGAAGAACAACATTATTGACTGAAATGAGAGAGACAACAGTTGGATTTGATGCCATGAAAGAGTTGTATAAGGATGATTTGGACTTTAAGGATGCATGGACAACATGTATGGATCCTAATGGTGTGGATAAGACCCTTGGATGGATTATTTTATACAAGATGGACAAAAACTTTTCATACCAAAAGGATCAATGAGGTAGAACTTAATAAGAGAAAAACATTGTGGAAGTTTAGCTAGAAATTTTGGAGCTAATAAAATAATGGCACAACTTAGTGAAAGATAGTTTTGGCCAAAGATGAGGGAAGAAATCAAATTTTTTTTGAAATGATGTCAAATTTGTCAATATGCCAAAGGAAAGTTTCAAAATATAGGTTTATATCATCCATTACCCATAATGGAGAAGCAATGGGAAGATGTGAGCATGGATTTTGTGCTTGGACTTCCAAGAACATCGTGAGGTAAAGATTATATTTTTGTGGTTATTGATACATTTTCAAAAATGGCTCACTTTATATAATGTAATAAGATATATAATGCAACACATGTAGAAAATTTGTTCTTTATATAGGTTGTTAGATTACATGGTTTACCAAGAAGCATAATTTCAGACCGTGATACCAAGTTTGTAGGACATTCTTTTAGGACACTTTGAAAGAAATTAGGGATTGATTTAAAATTTAGTTTTGTATATCATCCTCAAATAGATGGATAGACTGAAGTTGTTAACCATAGCTTGGGAAATTTTATAATATGCTTAGTTAGTGAGAATCCTAAGAAATGGGATTTGATATTGCCTCAAGCTAAGTTTGCATATAATGACTTGGTCAATAAAAGCGCAGGTAAGAATTCATTTTAGATTGTTTATGGGCATAGTCCTAGAGGAATTTCAGAATTAAGGGAGCTTAAAAATATTGAGGGATATAATAGAAGTGTTGAAGGAGAGGATTTTACCAAATATATGCAAGATTTGTATCAATAAGTGAGAGAAAAACTTAGTTGGAGCAGCCTTAAATATAAAGGGAATGCTGATTTGAAGAGGAGAGAAAAGAATTTTGAAGTGGGAGATATGGTATTGGCACATCTACAAAACTAAAGATTTCCCAGCCATACCTACAACAAACTCAAGTCGAAGAAGATTGGACCATGTAAGGTCATCAAAAAGTTTTCATCAAATGCCTATGAGTTGTAGCTTCCTAAAGGATTAGAAATCTCTCCAATTATTAATGTTTTTTATTTATATACTTATCATGAGGGAGAGAAATCATAGCTAAAAGAAGAAGAGAAGACATTACAAGAAAAATGGAAGGATCAACTACCTAAGAAAGCACAAGAGGAGATTGAAGATATTTTGGACTCAAGAGTAATTAAGAAGACAAGGGAAAAAGAGTAAAGTGAATATTTAGTGAAGTGGAAGGGTAGAATAGTGGAGGATGAAACATGGTTAAGCCCAATAGAGATGGAATCACTCTAGTTAGCGCAAGATGATATAGATGCTAACCTGTAGCAACTAGACTCTCAACGCATAGCAATAGAGAGCTTTACACAGTGAGTAGGGGCTCACAAAACTTTGTATCTTGATAGTTTGATGTAGGGGAATTATTTATGTTTTAAATATATTTTTTATTTTACTGTCAGTGAATGCCACACGAAGGGGCTTAAGGAGTTGTATTTTAAAATTTGTATTTTTTTATTTTGTTTTGGTGCAAGCAGCCACCTAACCATCACTCATTTAATGAGTAGTATAATGAAGAAATCAAAAAGGGGAAAATTGAGTTGGATTTTTTGAACTCAAAAAGTGGTAGGTGGAGGAACTTATGAAGATTTTGAATGTTGTAGCAGCTTTAGGTAAGAATTTTGGGGAAAGTTATATGTTTTTGGTAGTTTTTAAGAGAAGAAGAGACTGCAAAAAAGGAAGAGGAGAATAGAACAAAATAGGGGCAAGAAGGAAGGTTCAGAATGAGAACATAACATACAAGGACAAAGAGACACAAAGGAAGTAAAAAAGAGTAGCTAAATAAAATGACACACAGGATGGTATTATACACGTAGAAGACAAGGAGGAATAAAGTGGAATAATAGAGGAAGCTATGTTTTGCAAATATTTTTTTACAACTATATATAAGAGAGTGTAAACCATTTTTTTTAATATAATATAATATTATTATCTTGATATTTTATTGTCTCTTTGTCTATGCTTGTGAGTGTTAAATATGTGTAAATTTCTATTCTAAAAGTTGGAGCTTTGATTTGCATGTTTAAAGCCCTTAGGTTGCTGAAGTTTCTAGGCAACCACCTATAGACTTTGATACAAGTGCTTGCAAAAGCCTATAGCCTTTGCTACAAGTGCCCACAACCACTTAATAGCATTGATTCTAGTTCCTGTAGTAACCTACAACCATTATTGTAGGTTAACGTAGCTGCCTATAGCCATTGTTGTAGGTACCCATAGCAACAACCTATTTTTTGGCAGCAATATAAGTGTGTCTTTGTAGTTGTTTGTTCTTCCTCTAAAGCCATTTATAGGACCTGTAGCATAGGTTTATCCCTCGATGAAGGTTGTGTGAGTTTGTTTACAGTAACACAAACCCTCCTTTTCCACATGTCTGCTATATTTTGTGGGTTTTAAGGTGCCTACAAGGGGGTGGGTGCCATCATAGAAATTTGGCATAATTTTTAGATAACATTGAAAGACACTTTCTTGAGTTTTTTCTAATTCTAACAATTATTTTTTTATTTTCTCTTGCATTTGAACAATGTAGTTTCCTTCCACTTATAGTACTTATTATATTTTGATGGCTAGATAATTTTTTTAAGGCATAGGAAATATTCATTGCTCAACCCCTTAAATTTAACATCAGATGTCTTCATCCATTTATTGATTGAATTGTTAAGCTTTTATAAATTTATTATGAGATTATTGGTTTTCCATGTTTATTTTGAAACTCTAAAGTCTCTTGTAATAATAGCACAATGATAAAACCCTTTAGAGAACATAAACTTGCTATAATTTACCATGGATACATTTGTAGGTGGTATGATCTATATATCTCTTATTTTTTGTACACTAAATCCATTTGAAAGTTTTTAATCATCCTCAATATTCTTCAAATGATTGACACAAAGCCTCTTTATTCTTTTCTTTTCCAAGGATGCAGTTCTAGTGGAAGAAGTTAATGTTCCAAAGTGGATCTACCCTCTAACACAAACATCTATGGTGTCTTATGGCTCAACTACGTATCGAATAAAATTACATGAAATATCCTTTCAAGATGCATCCTTGAGTTGATCACCTTCATTTCATTAGAATATTAAAAGTAGTTTTTCTAATGCATGCACATAAAGTCCATGTTTAAACTATTCATCTTGTAAGTTGGTAAGAACCATATTTTTCTATTAGACCTTTGTCCTAAAATATTTATACCATCATCTTATCTCCATATAATCCCACTACATCTAGACAATACTGATTCAATGTAGTGAAGTTGATTTTAATCTCTGAGTTTTGACCCATGATAGAACCACCATCTACAACAAGTTTATTACGTATTAAAAATATTTGATCCTTAGGAACCTATATCTTTTCAACAAAGATCAATTTTTTCTTGTCATTAACAATACCTATCACCTTAAAAATATTAAGCTTTTGCCAAGCTGAAATACATCTATTGGCATCATAATAATTTTTTGTGTTGTTGACAATCTCTCACATTCCCCATCATCCTTGGGATGCATCATCCTTCACAACAATTATATTCAGGCATAATTTTGTGTATTTCTAAAATAATCCTTTCTAGAGAAGACGTTGAATATTTTGCCTCTAATACACGGGAAACAGAGGTCCCTTGATATTTATCCTTTATGTCATGCACATCTTCATATGAAATAATAATAATGTTTTTTCCTCCCTTCATGTTGAAGACATCATCAATATTCACAACATATAATGGAAATTATATATTTAAATATGGATCAATTAAGTGCTAATTTATAGCCACCTTCCAAGGAAAAGATTAGTGTTTCATATCTTCCTATCTATATTCCAATAAGTATCAAATAATATTTATTTATAACAAAATTATGTAGACTTCTTTAGCTCAAGGCATTCATTTCTCCTTGTCAATTCCTAAAAAACAATATAATAAATATTAAATTTGGATTAGGGGTCATCATTTTAGCTCTTCCTATCTATATTACAATAGATAGCTAGCTTAAGTTATTTGAATCACTCTATTTATTTTTAACAAAAATATGTAGAGAAATTTTCAGTGCAAGACATTCATTTCTTTATTTTGAATCACTCGCTCTTTCTTGGTAACAAAAATATGTAAATAATTTTTCAGCTCAATACATTCATTTCTTTATGTTGTCAATTTTTGAAACAATAATCCAAGAAATTTTATATTGGATTAGGAACCTTGTCATAATAACTCTCCCTATCTATATTCCATTAGATAGCCAACTTTAGTTCACTTGATTCACTCACTATTTCTTTGTAATGAAACCTATGTAAAAATATTATTAAACTCAAATTTTTCAATACCTGAATCAAAATATAAGAAATATTAAATTACATTAGGGTCTTTTTCATATTTAACTTATTAAATATAGAAAGAATGTCACTAGGAAACAAGTAATCAAATCATGTGAATTCATAATTTATGGTACACAACCTATTGAAATGCACATTTCTCAACTAAGCATTATAATTTTTATCTACAATTTAGATTTATAATTTATTAAAAAACGTAATTAATATTTTTATTTTATTTTGTTCCATTTTTTGAAATCTTTTTGTGCCTTATTGTTTTGCACAGTCTCTTCTTCAGGTGCAAAGTGTCAAATGTGTGGCACCTGTAAATGTTGTAAACTCTATGTTAGATATCATATATTATTGAAAAAATTATGAATAAGAATCAACAAGACAAGAAGAGTAAGATTTTTGAATTACACTTAAGAATAGAGACAAAACAAAAAGATGGTGCAACAAGATTTAAAAACCTTGAGGATCATGAAGTTCCCATATGAATGACATAGTTCTTAGAATAGATTTTGCATAAACATATTAAAGTTCATCCAGCTACCATTATATGTTAAGGGTTAAAATCATTTATACACCGTTTTGTATTTGTATTTATTGATATAATAAAATGATTGTAAACCCACAAATTGTGGGTAAAATATTCCACCCAAATTTTGTTGGTGTCATTGACAAAATTTATTGATTGATTGAACTAGAATAAATTTATTTATTTTTTAATTCATGAAATTCATTTTTTCTTTCGAGACATAATAGTTGATATTAAAATTATATAATCTCTTGAGAGACAAAAAACTATGTTTTATATTATATCTAGAGAGACAAAAAACATATTATCTCACAAGAAACAAAAATGATATTGTCTTTTGAGAGATAAAATGTGTTGTATTCTATATCATCTTTGGTGAGATAATAAGTTAGATACACCCGATTTGAGAAAATATTTGAGACAATACACAACTTTTGTTTTATCTCAATTTAAGATGATTTTCTGAAGTACTATCTCTAATATTTTCTCAAAACACCCCCATTTATTGTAGTGAATGGTGATTCATGGTATTTTATCATCTCTTTCATTTAGTGAGAGTTTTTAAATCTCTTTTCAATCTATATTTTGACATTCTTGTTCTATTTTTATCTTATTAGATAAAATATCAAGTCTATTTCTATGGATTGGATCTTTTTAAATGTCATCAAAAGGATAATTTTGATGGAATATTTCTATTAGATGTTGATCCATCTTTCATTTTTGTATAAGCAAGTGTTATAAAGCCTTAATTATAATTTCCAGATCTCTAAAATTGAAGTTATGGAAGAGAATACATGTGGGTGTAAACCATGATAACTTCTATTATGAGTGCAAGTTGTGTTTTATAGTATGTTATCATAGCAATGGGGGATTTTTCAATGGAAGTTAATGTGGGATTCACACCAGTGGAGGTGTTAGAAATGATGCATAGTAAGAGTAACCAAGTAGTATTTTTAGCTTGTCATTTTGTTATACAACATTATTCCTTTAGTAAATATTTTTATTTATAGTGAAAATGATTTTCTCTTAGCCAATATGTGAAGAAAAATCATATTACATATTCAACCAAGATTTTCAGCCTAGAAAATATCATACTTGTAGACACTAAAATTTTATTTATATAACATTTTAGCCTTGTATACTTGAGAAATACCTATTAGGGATCCACATTTTATTTCTATATCTTCATGTTATCAAAATGATTGCATTCACCATCTCACTCTACCTAAGTACTTATCTTCTAGTCTACTTGATCATTTCTAATGACTTAGATCTTATTCATGATAAAAATATTATAAGATGATGATGTGTGTGTGTGTGTGTGTGTGTGTGTGTGTGTGTGTGTGTGTGTGTGTGTGTGTGTGTGTGTGTGTGTGTGTGTGTGTGTGTGTGTGTGTGTGTGTGTGCACGTGTGTGTGTGTACACACACACACACACAGAGACACAGATATATATATATATATATCTGTGTCTCTGTGTGTGTGTGTGTGTACACACACACACGTGCACACACACATATATCACTATCAATTTCAGATATTCAGTAGCTTTTAATCATGTCAAGCACTTGAATCCCACGTAGAGACACTTGCACTAACACAAGTGTCCAAATTGTTATCTAATGTTTTTACCTTAAAATTCATTTAATTTACAAATCTTTCAAATCCTATAGGTTGGATATATATATATATATATATATATATATATATATATATATATATATATATATATATATATATATTTCACTATCAATTTCAGATCTTTAGTAGCTTTTAATCATGTCAAGCACTTGTATCCCACATAGAGACACTTGCACTAACACAAGTGTCCAAATTGTTATCTAATGTTTTTACCTTAAAATTCATTTAATTTACAAATCTTTCAAATCCTATAGGTTGGCCTATTTTTTTTACTTAACCCTTATATGACATCTTAAAAAAGGTATTGTATAAATACAAAATAAAGATCATTCATGATCATCAATTCATATTAAAAAAAAATATGAAACACACATTTATAAAACTACCTTTGAAGAAATCAAAACCTCCTTATTCTTCCATATTTATTTATTAGTTATAAGAGAAGTTATATTGTAGGTTTAAATCATTCAAAGAGTAGTCTATGAGTAATATTTGTCATGTTAAAATCTAAGTAATTGCATGACCTTACATGTAGAATATTTAACCCTTGTGCACACATAAGCTAACATATATGAGAGAACTACATAGATATAAAGCCATCTTCATATTATTGGCTATGTAGGTTATGTTCATTGATAGAGGGATCCTTGAGATCAACTCAAAATCATGAGATGACTATCCCATTTTTGGGAAGGTACAAAGATCTAAGATGAAGAGTTATAATTTGATTTATATACAATCATCTACAACCTATGAATGGAAAAAAAAATATATGAACATAAATGTAATATAAAAACTAAAACCCTCTAGGTGGTCACTCTAAAATGTATTGAGTATTACATACTAGACATATATATTGACATCAAGACACCTTTGTCAATGTAAATGTCCCAATGCTGATGCAAGTTTATAGGCCTTAAGAAACAATATTTCTAAAATTTGACAACTGTTGGGATAAATAACGGAAGCACACGATTGATTACCAAGCAACCTAATATGCAGAAATTAACCAGAATACACAAGTAACTAGAATTCAGAAATAACAAAGAATATGAGAGACAATACACAACTTGTATTAAAACTCTTCCAGAAGGAAATACAACAAAGAAGGCTACCATAGTTCTTCTTCCTTACACACCTCTAGGGCTCCCACACCTCTAGGGCATAAACAGTAAATATTCCCTCAAAGCTCTCTCTACTAGGTCCCAACACACAATTCAAACACATAGTTGGTGTTCACCTCCAACTAGCCAGTATCCACTACTGCCAGTACTCTAGTGCTCCACGCACACCACAAGTGCTTCACACACTCCACAAGTACACAAACATACTTCAAGTAGATCTCCCCTGAACCTGCAACAACCTGCACCTCAAACGATCTTACTTATGGAAGGATCTTCCTTGCCTTCCTCTTTGCTCTCTTTATGAGTACACACTATACTCCAAGTAGATCCCACCTGATTCTACTCCCTGTTGTGTTGTTTTCCTATCTAATCTTGCACACCTGCAAATCAATCTGGTTCTACACACCTGTGAACCTTGACTTTGCACACACATACACCTACAGATTAATGATCTTACTTACCCATGTAGATCTCCTAAAGTATCCATGCTCACCTGATGACCAAGATCATACACTCCTGAAGAACCCTACTGATTCTCCAATCCAGCACCCACACTTGGTACTGTGGCACTAAGAGGAACACACCATGCTCTCTTCTCTCTGAAGGAGCTTATATTTTTGCTCTCTTACTCTCTAGCACTATTTTACAATACAACCAATGAGTCTCTTAAATAGATCTCATGCAAACAATAATTAGACACCTAATTACAATAATTAGATCTGCAGCTTCTAGTCTAACTTTGGCTCTTGACATGCAAACACTTGGTTCATTAGCTAACTACCCGTAACACACGCAGCTCAAACCACACAGGTGACCGACGTCACTCCCTATCTACCTGGGGGGTACTGACGTTGGCCGACTTTTGACTAACATTGGTTGCCTTCTTGTCTAATCCTGCCAATGTCGATTGGCCTGACTGACGCCGGCGTCTGTAACACTCAGCAACCTTCCTGAAACCTCCTCCTCTATTTGCATCAGTGAAGCTTTTAGCTTCATAACCTAACAATCTCCCACTTGGAGATAAATAGCTGCACTATACCTATACCTATACCCCATGTAATCTATTTCTTCTCTTCAAGATCAATCCTAAAGACCACCCACCACACAACCTGTGGTGCACCTCCTGTCATCTGAGTACCCTGCCACATCTGAACCTACAATCCCATGTAGTGAAGTCTTGACCCTGCATAGCATGAATCCCTACTATTGGCCCCTCTCACATCCCTGAGAACCCACTTGTCTGAATTAGCTCCTAACTCTCTAACAACACCCACTGCTTGGGCAAACTCAGGTCTATACCAGACCTCATGTGATTTCAGACACTGAATTGTCTAGCCCTTAGTGTGCTCTAGCTCTGCATCCTACGTAATGAACCTCACCAACACCTGATTCACATCATCTCCCACTGGAGACAAAATCAACCTATGATCTCCCATGTCTCCCATGCCAAAGAATTTTGTTGCTCCAAATCCTTCATAGCAAACCACTGAACTAATCTTACCCTTAGCTCAGTAAAACCCTGTATGTACAAACCTGATAGCAAACATACCATCCACATACAGTAATAGGATAATGTCATGACCATCATCCCCCTAGTAAGACAAACCATAGTAGTTACCCTGACATTGACTAAAGCCATGCTTTGTCATCCACCTGTCAAACCCTGTACCACTATCCTGCAGCTTCTTCAAGACCATATGACTTGGTCTTTCGTCTCACGTGTCTGTTCTCTATATTCTTCAACTAAGGTATCCATTCATCTCTATGCTTTCATACACGCTAGCAACTCTACCAAATCTCCCGCTTGGTTCTACATCATATTCCTGCCATGTTCCCACTGTTTCTTAGATCCTTCTTGCTCTACACTCAAAAACTAGTATAAAGAAGAGGAACAATGAATTTGAGGCTTACTTACCACCTTCAATCCTCCATATGGGTGTTTGAGACTCCTTGATAGCTTGTTGTCTACCCAAAATCTATTACAGTGACCGACCTTAGTCACTACATAGTACGCATCCGACCGACATCGGTTCCCATGCACCTGTCCTAACTACCAACCCTGTCGACATCGATGTCTCCTGTTACCAACGTCGGTCCTCATGACTGACGTTGGTCTTACCTACTATCGACGTCAGTTTACCTGACTGATGTCGGTATGTGTGTTCTCCTGTGAGTGATGACTTTTTACCTACGAGCTCTTTTAAATCAAACCCATGTCCAAACTGCCCTGCTCAGATGTATCCAGCCCCATCCACTGGTCTCTATCCGCCATCTCCTCCATAAACACCAAGGCTTTCCAATTCTTAAGCATGTCAAATATATCAGTCTTTCTCTTAAGAACATGCATCTCCTTCTTGCTCATGTGACCAAGCCTATAAAGCCACGTTTCTGCAATAGAAGAAGAATTAGTAATATAAATAAGTAGATAAATATTACCTGTTAACTTACCACCAGCTAATTCAAGTGCATCCGCTGTGAGAGTTCTTGTGCATCTCTCATCACCCAAATTTTCTAAATAAATTAGCCACATCTCCAAACCTGGGACCTACATGACATCCTTCAACACCCATGTGTTGGCCGCTGCCTACAATTTTAGCTTCACTTCCCCTTTGCCAATAACCTGACAAGACTCACCAGCTCCTCTCCTTGGGGCTGCATGGAAAGAGGCAACAAAATCTATTAACCAAGATTCAAATTTATCCAAGAAACCTCCCAAAGCATCTTGTGCAACAACATCTTCATCTTCAGTTCCTTCATGCTAATCTGCTACCAACCAACAATATTCTTTTCCTTGCTCTTTCTTTCCATAGGACCGTAAGTGACCATCTATGTTTTTCAACTCCTCCATTCTTAGCTTACTTTCTTCTACCATTGCTATACTCCCCCTCAATCAGAAACCCCTGAGAGTGAACTGTAACCAAACACAAAACCTTCTCCCTACAACCTTAGCTCTGATACCACTTGTTGGGATAAATAATGGAAGCACACAATTGATTACCAAGAAAATTAATATGCGGAAATTAACCAGAATACACAAGTAACTAGAATTCAGAAATAACACAGAATATGAGAGACAATACACAACTTGTATTAAAAATCTTCCAAAAGGAAATACAACAAAGAAGGATACCACAGTTCTTCTTCCTTACACACCTCTAGGGCTCCCACACCTCTCGGGCATAAACAATAAAATCTTCCCTCAAAGCTCTCTCTCCTAGGTCCCAACACACAACTCAAACACAGAGTTGGTGTTCACCTCCAACCAGCCAGTATCCACTACTGCCAGTATTCCAGTGCTCCACACACACCACAATTGCTTCACGCACTCCACAAGTACACAAATGTACTTTAAGTAGATCTCCCCTGAACCTATAACAACCTGCACCTTAAACGATCTTACTTATGGAAGGATCTTCCTTGCCTTCCTCATTTCTCTCTTTTTGAGTACACACTATACTCCAAGTAGATCCCACCTAATTTTGCTCCTTGTTGTGTTGTTGTCCTCTCTGATCTTGCACACCTGCAAATCAATCTGGTTCTGCACACCTGTGAACCTTGACCTTGCACACACATACACCTGCAGATCAATGATCTTACTTACCCATGTAGATCTCCTAAAGTAGCCATGCTCACCTGATGACCAAGATCATACACTCCTGAAGAACCCTTGTGATTCTCTAATCCAGCACCCACACTTGGTATTGTGGCACTAGGAGGAACACACCATGCTCTCTTCTCTCTGAAGGAGCTTATATTTTTGCTCTCTTACTCTCTAGCACTAGTTTTCAATACAACCAATGAGTCTCTTAAATAGATCTCATGCAAACAATAATTAGACACCTAATTACAATAATTAGATCTACAACTTCTAGTCTAAATTTAGTTCTTGACATGCAAACACTTGGTTCGTTAGCTAACTGCCCATAACACACGCAGCGCAAACTGTACAGGTGACCGACGTCGGTCCATGTCTTCCTAGGGGGTGCCGACGCTGGCCAACTTTTGACCGATGTCAGTTGCCTTCTTGTCTGATCTTACTGACGTCGATTGGCCTGACCGATGCTGGCATCTGTAACACTCAGTAACCTTCTTGAAACCTCCTCCTCTGTTTGCTTCAGTGAAGCTTTTAGCTCCATAACCTAACAACAACTGTATTTTGATCTTATTCCTACCTATTTCCACATCTACATATTTCAGATCTAACTTCATATTTGTAGTTAATCTAAGTATTAACTCTTCTTCAAATTTTTGCAATCAAATTACTATTTTGAATGTACTTTATATATTTAACATAACTCAATATTTTAATTAAAAATATTCATTTATTTATGTTTTCAATTAATTGGTCTAATTTAGAATAGTTTTAATCATCCTCATGAATAGGCTATTCTATCATTTAACCCTCATCCAAACTATAAAAAGGGTAAAGCATTTGGTGAACCCAACCCATGTGTCTTCTCATGCACTCTTAGATTACTATAGGGTTCTTAGACTTCTAGGGTTTCTAATTTCAATAAATTATAGACATGATTTTTTCTATTTACTTTGGCACATTTATTTATATTTATCAAATATGGAAACATTTAAGAAAGATCACTTTAAAATGGAAGATAAATAAGTCTTAGTCAATAACCTAAATACCTAAATAATAAATGTATTCTTATATGTTACATAACAATAAATAAATAAACATGTTAAGGTTAATGCATCTACATCAAATAATAATAAACCCTTCACTAGAGAAAATATTCCCATATCTTCAATGTTAATAATTAATACTTTAATTCAATTATGAATTTCAATGCCCACATCAACACAAGTGTGTTTTTATCCCCTTTGGTGGCTTCTCAAATCTCAAATCTAAATCCCATTGGGTCTATTGTCAAAACTCTTGGCCAAATTACTCAAGCTTTAGAATCTAAAGTTCCCAATATTGGAAAAAATTCTTTGAAATCAACTCATGTTATTGATTCATAAAATGTATTAATTAATTATCTAACACCTAAGATATATTTTCATAATTTTCCAACTAGAGTTATTACACCCAAGTTCATATTTTATGATTCCAAAGTTGATCCTAAACATTACATTCAACATTTCTTTGAAGCATGCCTTGATTATGCTTCAAATGATAAAGTTTTGACCAAAATATTTCCAAGAAAATTAAAATACTATGATTTAATATGGTTATATGACTTATGAATCCAATCATTGAAAGCATACAAACCTATAACATATTTATTTATAGAACATTTCTATATCAACATCATTGAAAAGGTGTCATATGAAAAAATGATAATATCAAATAAAAATATGAACCCATTAAAGATTATATTTTGATGTAAAAAATAGTGTTCACAAATGTGATTAATCCAATGGTAGGTAAATATCTTCAAGGAATATTCAAACAAAGTCTGCTTGCACTGATACATGAGTCTATTCTCTTCAAGAAGTTTAAATATGTTGATGACTTATTTCATATTGTCTAAGATCATGAAATGAAACACATTTCATTGAACCATATTAAGTATGTATAAAAAACATTGATACATATGTTACCATGTTTTATATTAAACCAATCTATAAGGTAAAACTATATAACCTAAAAGGAAGAAAAAAATGGTTAATACAATGTCACATTATCCTATTTTGATCATCTTATCCAATGCACATAAAAGATAGTTTACATAATTAACCAAGTCTCTAACTTCATTATTTAATAATCTTATGGAGTATCATCTCATATATCTCCCTCCTCCCATAGACGTTGATATGAGTCAACCTCTTCGAAAAGGATATAATGTTAACGCATATTATGACTACCATCAAGGCCTTGTGTATTCTATAAAAAAATGTAATATCTTGAAACATAATATCCAATATCATATTGATAATGATTAGCTTAGTTTTGATGATCCTCCAAAGGATTAAAGTTCACAACATGGTGACCATCAAAATTAGAAGACATTTAACAATCCATTACAAGATCATTCTAAGAAAGATGTATAAGTTAAAATGGCATTTAATGTAATTGTCCTCCATAACATTATAGCCATTGATTAGATGGAAATATTGGTACTTATATATGAACAATACCTCATATGGTTCACATACATTATATTATATTTGATGATATTAAATTTTGAATGATGACTCAGATCTTCATTCATTATTTATTTCAGCATACCTTGATCATAAACCTATACATAGTGTTATGATCAATAAATATGCTAGTGATTATTTTGGTAATATGATGCTATTTACACATTTAGGATATATACGTGTTAATTTATAGCCTTTGACCAAAATAGTAATAGAATTAGATGGGGAATCACAACACATTATTGATCAAATTGATTTACCTTTACAAGTTAGTCTAGTACATGGTTACTACCTTTTTAGTTATAACATATACTCGATTCTTTTATATATTATTTAGATGACCTTGGATACATATACTCTACATAGTACATTCTATAGTGCATGGGTGTATTAAATACATTCATACCAATAAGGTAGTCATAGTTTTTATAATTTTATATGAACATCCACTTGAACAAGATAATTTTATTCTAATACAACTAATTTATGACATACTAAGGTTAATGGTAAATAATAGGCAATTTCATTTGTTATGTGGCCCATACTTGAGTGACCATTGCACCATATATATATAGTGGGTTCTTTGAAATCTTAAAATATGCATACATAATCTACCCAATTACTATCAGCACATAAACATGTTCTAATTATAGATATGCAAAAGAAACCATAGATTACTAAGCACTAGTTTCACAAACAACTTATGTTTATATTAACTCTTTATGACCATGGATTCCCATGATACATATGAAAAATACCACAAATTCTACAGTTCTAGATATGACACATATACATGCTCCTTGGTAGTATCACTAGTTTGATGTTCCATATTATATGTTCATATTTATTTATGAACGTCTTTACGATGGGATCGTATGATATTTTTTTATTATCAAACATTCTAAAATAACTCAAAAAATAAAATATTTAATAAAATAGAATAATATTCATCTTTCACATGCTTGCTAATTCTTAGGAATCCATGTTATTTATTTTATGTTAGTATATGTCATATCATTTGTTTTACTGATAAACATATATTTCTTGAATACTTTATATTAGTATATGCATACATTATATCCATGATATTTCACATACATATGTTGGACCTTTTATCTTCTTTTTAACACAATATGTTTGGAGCATGTGCTTTCTTAATCATGATTGATACATTTTATAATATTTTGTGATCACCTTTCCATTATCATGTTGGGTTTATATTATAATTATTACATATTTAACAGTGTACTTTATATGTTATGTTACATGTATTTTTTGCTAACACATATATGTATTGACTAGTATGATATGCTTATGTTGGTTGCTTATACTTAATTTATTCACATTATCACTTCCTTGAATGTCTTTTTCTTACTTATTATTTTCTTTTTTATGTAACATTTCAATATGTTATTTATTTGTCGGCCTATATGCCATTGTACGTTGCTCTATTTTTGTATTTTGACATTTTAATATGTCATTCTTATGAGTGTCCAAAATTTGAATATGACCCTTATTTTTGATCTCCCTAGACTCATTTTATGTGACATTGAGTGCTCTTGTGTGTGTGCTTGATTGTTTTATAAGCTTATATTATTACTTTCTAGAGTTACCATTGTCCATTTCATGCATCTTAAGGCTTTTTATTGTCACATATTGTGATCTTCATTGATATATCTACTTAGACATGGTACTCTTATATGATACATGATTTATACATAGGTAATATAATTATCTTATCCTTTTGAGGTAAGTTAACTACCAGATTCCATTACCCT
This sequence comes from Torreya grandis, assembly GCA_037957365.1. Classification (NCBI taxonomy): domain Eukaryota; kingdom Viridiplantae; phylum Streptophyta; class Pinopsida; order Cupressales; family Taxaceae; genus Torreya; species Torreya grandis. The sequence goes on from JARHVA010010990.1 coordinate 77,621, forward strand.
TACCACAAAGGGAACACACATTAATTTGGGAATGTCATATAGACATAAATACACACATACATAATTTACATGGTTTAAATATTTGATACAACTTACATAATATAGATATAAACCTGGGTCAGAATCTTATACACATTGTATTATTTTTTATAGATTTGGAACATAGTTTTTAGCTTTATAAAAAATATTATACATAGTTATAAATTAGAGGCTACATTTTATAGATATTAAAAACATGAGACACATTATAGGTGCAAATGAGATGTAAGTGCACTAAATTTATAAACACATATTCAGACTTATGAGATGTATCTACTAAGAAATTCCATTCTCAACAAGAGGAACCATTTTATGCCTTATTTATTTATAGTAGTTAGCTATTTTTAGTAGTGTGGTTGAGATTCAATTACCTCAATAGCCTAATAATACTTTCTTTGTATAGATTGAGTTGATTATACCACTTAACTTATATTTTATTATAATATCACTTGAGTTATGTGATTGATATTCAATGATCTCAATGGACATGTCACAACTCACCCATACACCAAATTAGGGGAATATTTACCTTCCAATATCCATATAAAAAAATTGAAGGTTTCATTTTGAACATCTATTAGCTCCAATATTTACCAATTCAAATTACCAAGGGGAAACATGGTTGTATTGACACACCAGTTTACTCCTTTGCTCTATTCTTATTTTAAAAAATTAATTATTTCAAATTTAATCTTATATGCATTAATTTATACTATAAAATTCTCTTAGTTACAATTCATTCAACATCAAAACATTAAAATTGAGCTCAATCAATTAAAATGTGTGTTGTACACACCTAGGTACATATTTATTTCATTTAAACTAGTAATTTCATCATTATGCATTACTAGATTGGCAAGGGGGAGGGGTAATTTACATACTAAAATATAATTTACATAGGATCTCAACCTTGTATACTTGATAAATACCTATCAGGGTTCTACTTTTCAGTTACAGACTCTCCTATTGCCAAAAGGATCAAATTTACCATCTTATTATGCCAAATTTATTATCTTTTGGTTTTAATCTATATTATTTTATGACCTAGAACATATATATTATCAAAGAATAATAGAACTTGATATATATAATTTACTATCAGTTTTAAATCCTCAACAAATTTATAGCACGTTAGACACTTGTGTTCCACAAAGGGAAACTTATGTTTACATATGTGTCCAAATTCTTATCTAGTATCCATACCTCAAAATTCCTTTAATTTGAAAATATTTAGAATCCTAGGTGTCATCCAATTTATTTTATTTAACCCTTATATGAGATATTTTAAAAATGTGTGGTATAAATAAAAAACAAAGGCCATTATTTATAACCAATTCGTATTCAAAAATCTTATGAATAACACATATAGAAAATCACCTTTCAATCATTCAAAACATCCCTATTATTTCTTATTTTTATATTAGTCATGGGAGTAGCAAAATTATAGGCCTAAAGAATTAAAGAATAACCCATGAGCAATATTTATCAAGTTACAAGATATATCATTTCATGTTATTAAATGAATCATATTTAACCTTGTGTGTACACAAACTAACACATAAAGAATAACTACGTATGTTTGAGGCCCTCTTTGTAGTATTGGATATGTATAAAATGTTCATTGATAGACAAGTCATTGAGGTTAGCTTGAATCTATAAGATAACTAACCTATTTTTGTCAAGGTACAAAGACATAAGGTGAATATATATGGTTGGATCCATAAGCAATCATCTACATCCTCAATTCGTGAATAGAATCTATTGACAAAAAGGTGATATAAAACCCAAAAATCTGAAAGTAGTCACTTAACAATCTAGTGAGTACTTTGTTTTGCACATATCTATTTTATTTTTTAGATATCTATTGATAAAATAACACCTACATCAACAAAAGTATACCAAGGATGATACAAGTATCCAAGGTTCTAGAAAAATATTTATATAATATGAAGACTATATCATGATCTTGTTCTTTCCTAATTCCACCTCTACATAAATTATATCTACATGTGTATTTACAAATTAGATAAGAGTTATCTCTTTCTAGTGTTTATGTAATAAAAATATTATTTTGAATGTAATTTTTATATTAATCAAAACTCAACATTGTATTTAATAGTATCTATTCATCCGATTTTTAAATTAATTGTGATGCTTTAGAGTAGTTTTACTCATCTTTGTGAGTAGGCTATTTTACTCTTTAACCATCATCTAGACAATAAAAATGATTAAACAATATTTTAAGAAACAATTATTATTCATCTCAAATACCATAATTATTTTCTAATACCAATATTTTTTTTGATCCTATAATGAGTTTCAAACCCTAAGATGCATTTCT
>JARHVA010010990.1:90000-95000 GCA_037957365.1 Torreya grandis
CAGAAATTTTCCTTTGTAGGATCAAGTTAATCAGGACCTAAGAATCAGCTTCACAGATCACCTTCCTCCAACCCAAAGCATAAGCTCTCCCCAAAGCATATAGGATAACCAAACCTTCCATCTTATTAACCGTCTGCACTCCCTAATATGCCAAGAAAATAAAAACCACAGATCCCAAAAAATCCATAGCAATCCCACCAATCCCAGCCGCCCCTGGGTTGCCCCAAGATGACCCATCCATATTAATTTTCAAAAGCCCAACAGGTGGAGGTGTCCACTTCCCCAACCATTGAAATTTCCACTGCCCCTGTGTACCACATCTGACATAAGCTAAGATCAGAGATAACTCTCTTATGCCAAATCTTTCTAGCACCTTAGCATCCCCTTTCTTCAATGGCAACATAACCTCACTCTTTGCTTCAATAGATTCTTGGATCATTCCCTTAACTCTGCTCCAGACTTATTGAGTCACCAAATTTTTACCCTTAAAAATCCTCCAGTTTCTTTCCAGCCAAACGTTCCAAAGCAGGAAAATAGGGCAGCATACCATGCATCCTACAAGAAGGAAGTTGAAGAAGGGGGACAGCCCACTCTAGACCAAAAATCTGCCAAAGAGACAAAATGGATGCACTAACACCGCCATGCATCTCATCATAAGTGCCACAATTGAAGAGTGAAGGGAGAGTGAAATAAAATGTGAGAGGAGTCTTCCTCCTCTCTATTATAGAGCACACACCTCGAAGGACCAACAAATCCTTGCTTCTAAATATTGTCCCATGTCAAACATCTATTCCACACTAAAGTCCATGTAAAACAGTTACACTTCAGCCACAATAAACCATTCCAAACTTTCTTTCACCACTGAACTTCCCCTCTATCCTCATACTACTGGGAAATCAACTCCTAATAGCCATAAGACACCGTATACTTCCCCTTGGGGTTTGGGGACCAGGCTAACACATCACTGTCCATAAGTGCATTGCAACTACATCGAGATAGAATATTCTGTAGGTCTACGCACTCTACCTCCAAACCAAGAATCGGCCACTCTTCTGGGGACTTCCATCTGGCAACTACCACCTGCCCCTGAAAGGAAAGGGATTTAAAGTCACACACCATTTTCCAGCCAGCTTCACAAAACCTCTAGGCCAGACTACTCAACTGAGGATATTGTCTAATTATAGGAGGGAAACCATCCCATGAGTCATGCCAAAACTAGACCTCCACCCCACTCTTGCATATCCAGAAAAGACCCCTCTTAATCAACATGGCTCCTTTCTTGAGAGTCACCCAAATCATCAAGCCTTTACCAACCAAATCATAATGTGGAATATCCCTCCTGGGAATCCCAAAATAATACTTGTGGGATAACACTCTAGCCCATAGTCAATCTTGATCCACACACCAACGCCAGTATAGTTTGGTAGCCAAAGCAATACTAGATAACACAGACTACTGTAACCCTAGCCTGCCAAACCTCTTTGGGCTGCAAACCGTCTCCCACTTAATTATGCTCCACTTGGTCAAAGATAAATTCCCAGCCCATAAAAACTATCATGTTAAGGAGTCCAAGTCCTTAAAAAAACTCATCGGCACCACCTAGATCATACACCTGTAGATAAGAAGAGCCTGCACCACTGATTGAATCAGTTAAACCTAACCCGTAAAGGATAAGCAACGGTGGGTCCAATGATTCACCTTGTCCCAAAATTTCTCTAGGATCACCTGCCATGACTCCTTAGCTAGTCAGCTAGCAAAGATAGGAATCTTGAGATAAAGCAGTGGGAGACTCCCAATTTGAAACCTGAGTATAAGAGCCACTCTTCACTATATGGTCAGAGGAGTGTTAAAGAAAAAAATAGATGATTTTCCCTCATTAATTACCTATCTAGAGGTAGCAAGGTAAACATCTAGGCTCTTGCATATATTAGATGCCTACCTAATAGTAGCCCTGCCCATCAAAGGTACATCATCCACAAATTAGAGATGGGATTGTACAGGGATTTCCTCTCCCCACTGCCAACCCTGAATATCACCATCACCCACATTTCTTTTGATCAATCAACCCAAGCCTTCTGCCAATAGAAGAAACAAGTAAGGAGAAAGAGGGTCACCTTGCCTCAATCCACAAGAAGCCCCAAAGAGATTAGAGTGCTCACCATTAATCAAAATTGAAAAAGAGGTCAAGTTCACACAACTCAAAACCCAATGAATCCAGTCCTCTACAAAACTAAAGGTGCCCAAGACCTTCTAGAGGAAGGACCACCGAACTCTATCATCAGCCTTTGACATATCTAGCTTGATAAACATTGCCTTATCATTGGAATGGGTCATCGAATGTATAGTCTCAGTAGCCATCACCACCCCATCCAAAATCTATAGGCCCTCTACAAAGTCACCTTGATCCTCTGAGATAAGCGTAGGTAGCCACTTTTTTAACCTCTCAGGGATCAGATTAGAAATAGTTTTATAGGAAACATTGTAGAGAGAAATGTGCCTTTAAAGATGCAGCCTATCAGCCCCTGCACCCTTAGGAATGAGAGCTAAGAAGGTGGAGTTCAAAGCCCGAAGCATTTGCTTGTTCCTCTGGGATTCTTAAACAATAGCCAGGAGGTCAAATTTAATAATTTCCCAAAGTTCTTGGAATAACTCAATCAAGAAGCCATCTGGACCAGGCACCTTTCCTTTTTGCATCATAAAGACTATCTTCCTTAACTCCTCCAAGGATATATCCCTCATCAAATGCTCATTCATATCCCTGGTCACCAAAGAGGGAATACAAGACAGGATATGTACCTCTTCAACTGAGTCCCCCTGCGCTTCCTCCTTGAATAACAAAGTAAAATACTACACTGACTCATTAATGATACCTTACATAGAAGAAACAACCTCCCCATTGTCCAACACCAAAGAAGTAATCTCCATGCCATGTTGTCTAGCCTGAATTAAATTGAAGAAGAAGGCTGTGTTCTTATCCCCTTCTCTAAGCCATTCGATCTGGGCCTTTTGTTTCCAAAATATTTCCTCCCTTAGTTCCCATTCCTCTAAAGCTTTTAAGGCCTTAGCTTCCTCCCTAAACAAAACCTCAGTCATTCCCTCATCCCGAATGGTTCTGATAATGACATTTAGCTCCATCTATGCTCATTTTTATTTTGGAAAATGTTCCCAAAACTTTGTCAGTTCCACTTTTTGAATTAGTACTTGATGAATTGGATAAGCTTAAAAAAAGTATACATTGTTATTCCTACAGCAGGCCTGCCCCTCCTCCACCAATCTGCCACTCGTCCAAATAGGTTCAGGTCCCTGAACCACATAAGCTAAAACTTGAAAGGCACCTTTGGAGGCTCATGGATAGAAGAAATGACCAATTTTATTAGACAGTGGTCTGAGCCCCTCCAATCAATAATCTCAAGGTAGGAATACCATGAACCCCCACCAAATAATAGGAGGTCATGAATCTATCTATACGCTTTGCAATGCACTTGTCCCCCACTCTTCGATTGTTCCAGGTAAAGCATCATTAACCAGCTTGATATCTACTAAATTGAGTGCCTCAATATTACCCTAGAGCAGGAGAGAAGAAGGTTCTAGCTGTGCATTACCTCCTCTCTTCTCTGTTAAATCAAGAATAACATTAAAGTCTCCCACCACAATCCAAGGCAAATAGGGAAATAATTGACGAAGTGGATGTTTTTCCAAACAAAAAGTTTACCTTGGAAATCTGTAGGAGCATAAACATTGGAAAAAATGACTGATTCACCCAACTCAATACATGAAGCCACCATAGATAAAGAGGATTTATAGGAAATCTAGGACACAGGTTGGATCCTGCATGGATTCCAGAAACAAGCCACTTCCCCCAAAGATCCATGAGCTCTAATGCACTGCCATGAACCATACCTCCATAAATTAGGTGCAATATTCCTCATATCATCCATAGAAACTTTTGTTTCTTGAAGAAAGAGAATATCAGGTACTTGACATCTAAATAATTCCCTAATGGCCTTTTGTCTCAGACCACTGTTCAATCCCCTTACATTCCATGAGATAATGATCATTTCAAAGGAGTTAAGAAGTGAGAGTCTAAGGTCTTAACTACACTAGACTCCACCAAGGTCTCCCCAATCATCTTGATTCTATCTGTGTCCTTCTTGTGCCCCACTCTAGCACTTTTTTTTGACGTCCCCTTCTTTCCCTCCCTCTAGATAATACCCAAGAGAGGACAAGATTTTCCTTTATTATCTACTTCTATCCCCATAACCCTTGCCAAAGGCTATAGGTCTTCTCCATTTTGTTCTAGGTCCCTATCTGTCTCCTCCCCCCGCAATTCCTTTGTCTGCCCCTCAATAGCCATGGGTAAGGCCGACTCTCCTTGAAGAACCCATGAACTAATCTCTGGTACTAAACCTCCCATGAACTTCTCCACACTCATTACTCCTAGAATTACTTCTTGCTAGCCCAATCCATCCAAGATTTCAAACCTATTGAAAGAGTCATCATCCTACCTCTCCCTAAGGGTCCTCTTCTGGCCCCTGTTACGGCTTCGAGCTTTCACCTATACAAAACCTTCATCATCCCTGCTCTCCCCAACCCCCGATTTCTTCCCTTTATCAGAGTTGGGAATGCTGCTAGGTGGTAGTTGGGGATGTTGCTCCATTGGCTTAGCCTTCAGACATCTGTACACTAGGTGTCCATACTCATGGCAAAGGTGACACCTGAAGGGAAGGGTCTCATAGTCCAATTATTGCACCCAGGAGTATGAACCCACACTCATCTCCAATGCATCAGGAAATGGTTTGCTCAAATCAATTTCCACATAAATTTGGGCAAAAGTCATGACTTTCTTACCTAAAGTCTGAGTTAAAGACCCCACCAGCCTTCTAAGCATCGAAGCTAACATCAGGAGAACGTCCTGATGACAACATTCAATAGGAAGTCTAGGGAGCCTAATCCATACCAGAACCTGAGTTGGTAATTCCTCATAAGGATCAAACCCAGCA
>JARHVA010010991.1:2500-105012 GCA_037957365.1 Torreya grandis
TTATTTCATCCTCTTTTTGCTACTATAAAAAATCCTTATGAAATGTGATTATCACCTTGGAATAGTCTCTCACTTATGTGTTCATATTTCAATGGTAATAATGTATGTCTTACCATTCCTTGCTCAAAATTTTAAATAATTTTTCTTTCCATCATGCATGGCCTTATTATCATATTTCCATGGTTTTCCTAGGAGCAATGATAAATGTTTATAGGCATTACATCACTTGATCTTTTTAATTCCCCACCTAAAATTCTACTTCACATTGTTCTGTGACCAAAATGTGATGACCTCTTTGTAACCATGAAACCTTGTAAGGATTAGGACATGCAACTCTTTTCAATCCTAATTTATCAACCATGTCACAAGAAACAAGGTTGTTCATACTGCCACTATCAATGATAACTTGATAAATTTTACCTTTAGCTTTGTAAGTTGTCCTGAACAATGCCTTCCTCTAAGGAGATTCTTCTATAGATTAATTTTTTGGCTTCATTAGAATCCTTTTCATAAGTAAGGATTCTCCAATTTTAGGATAATATTTATGCATAGTAGATGCATTATCTTCTTCATCATAAGAATCTTGAGCCATATTAACATTTCCTTGGCTACTAGATGCATAATCTGGACATTCATAAGACCTATTCCCAAATTTTTAATATCTAAAACATCTACCAAAGAATCCTCCATTTCTACCTTTATCAAAAGGTCTCTTAACTTTGAATTGTTGGCCATCTCTTGGAACTAGTTCTTATGTTTTTAGATTTCTTTCCTCTTAACTTTGAATTTTTGGCCATATCTTGGAACTAGTTCTTATGTTTGTAGATTGCTTTCTTCATTATGCATCTATAATTGTTTTGTTCCAATTGACTATTCATTATATTGTCCTTTTCATCTTGCATACTGGATATGCTTTCTTGAAACTTTCTCTTCATCCTTAAAAGAAAGTTGATAGGAATTTTCCATTGATCTAGGTGTTAAGAGATTAATTTCACTTTGTATATTATATCTCAATCCATTGAGATACTTGACCACCTTTTTTGCATCATCTTCAATATGCCTTGCTCTGATTGTTAGCTTATACAAATATGTAGTGTAATCTTTTACTAATTTTTATTTCTACTTTAAATTTTGTAATTTTCTAAAAAACTAAACATGATAATATTTTAGGATGAATTTAACTTTAAATTTTTCCACCATTATGTCCCAATTTTTGATTTTGTGTTTGCACTTTCTTTTTCTTTCATCTTTCACTCCATCCCACCAGAGGGATGCATGACCCTTCAATCTAGTCACAAAAAAATTAACCTTGTTTTCATAAAAAATATTCTCATAATTAAAATTTTTATCTAATTCACTTACCCAATTAATGAGATCTTTAGGATTGAGACTACATTCATACACTAGAACCTCTAATTTGGACCTTGCATCAACATTCATAATTATTTTAATCATCCTCTCTTTTTTGTCTCTTTTTCCATCACTAGTTCCTCATCTTCATCTTCTTCTCTATCATTAACATCTCCTATGTTAGGTCCTCTTTTATAAGCTAATTCTAAATCCTACAATCTAGTTCTTAGGTTCCTTATCTATTCTATTACTACTACTTGTCTAGTTTGACCTGGTTACCTCCTTCCTCTACCTCTTTCTCTCATCACCATATTTATTTTTTCTCTTAATTTACCTTTGATTTTTTTATTGTGCACAATATTTAATGATTTCATACCACAGTTGGTGCACTCAATATAATAAGTTATTCATTAAAAAATTGTTATGAACTCGATTAGTCTAATTTATTTATGGAATCAACAAATCCAAATTTCATAATCTTTATTTATATAATTAATAAATATAACATTTCATAATAAATAAAATAAATTCACTTAATCTTGTGAAATTATAAAAACCATTTACTACATCAATCCCTTTCTGTCTCTCATCCAGTATAATGCTAGAGAAAACTATTAAATATCACCCCTTTTGGTAGATATAGGATATACCAAAATAATACTATAGATAGTTTCCCTTCCTCATTTATAAAAAATATATATTTTATTGAAAACAATTTTCAATTTATTCAATTTATAAATAACAACAAAATAATGATGCATTTTAGATAATGATTGAAAACTTCCAAGAAATTCTCAGTGCACATTTACATTGTAGTTACTCATAAATTGAGAATAAAATATTATCTTAATTCATTGCTCCTTTTTCATATCATAAAAATGTATACTAAAGGCATCTTAAACTATAGAAGCATGTCATTTTCATGCCCACTCAGTTGAACCTTAACCATAATAAAACACATCAATTTAATTTAATAATAACTAATCATGAACATAATTGCAAATCAATCCAATTTTGGATCTCTCTTTTTTTAATCAATCAAAGTGTAAATTCATAGAAAAATAAATAGATCACTCCATTACTATATAAAAAAAATTTAATGTTGAAATAATTAAGAACCCATCTCATTTTAATAATTTTAATGATATTGACAAAAACTAAGTTGCCTTGCTTGTAATTGGCAATTCTCAAAATATCCAACACCCTTCTTAATTTTCTAATTTATCAATATTTTATTAGAAATTTGAGTTTCCAACCAATAGTTTGAATTAATCTAAACAAGGCATAGTTGCATGTGAATAGAATATACAAAGATTCTAAACCGTTGGTTAGGAAAATCTTTATTCGTGCAAAGACACACCACTATCTTATTTAATCTGTTGGTTTATAGATACTTTAATACACCATAAATATAAGTCACAAAATTTGAGTTTTACATAAGTATAATAAATAAATACTTTTATTGCATTAAATCAAATGAGGTATTAAACTAAATATTCAAGAAATAAAATTCTTATGTGCATCACCTAGCTATTACACTCTAGGACATTCTTTCTTACTTCTTGTAACCACACTTGCAACATATAAAAATCACACCTTCCATAGGATATATATATATATATATATATATATATATATATATATATATATATATATATATATATATATATATATATATATATATATATATATATATATATATATACGCTCTATTCCTTGAGATAACTAGTGACAAAATACTAGACCTAGACTTTGACAGCTTGCACTTATTATCTATGATCAAGAATTCCTAAACTAAGAGGATAAATCAAAGACTTATCATTATCATAATTAAATAAATTTCCCTTTATTTATTAATTATTTTAATATATATATATATATATATATATATATATATATATATATATATATATATATATATATATACGCTCTATTCCTTGAGATAATTAGTAACAAAATACTAGACCTAGACTTTGACAGCTTGCACTTATTATCTATGATCAAGAATTCCTAAACTAAGAGGATAAATCAAAGACTTATCATTATCATAATTAAATAAATTTCCCTTTATTTATTAATTATTTTAACAAGAAATTTTAGCTTATTACTAGATATAATCTAAAATAATATATTCATGTGCTATGTAAATGATGTTCTTGAATCATATATTAGGTTCAATCATATCAACACTCAGAATCCTTAACAAGTCTGCCATAGTTCCTTACGCAACTATGTTGAATTGAAATGATAAGGAAGAGAATATTTATTGTAATTATTGCACATTATTTCCAAAAATTCCAAAATAATTATGAATTTTTCCTAGTCTAATACATCCATAATTTACCTTACTACATGCAACATCCAAAATATAATTATTGGTGTTCATTTTACCCTAATAAAATAAGTGAGACAAATAAAAATACATAGAATCCTTAATATATATATAGAATATGAAAATAAATGCAATGGCTTGTTTATACTTCCAAATAAGCTAAATGTATAATTAAATAATTTTATCACTGTCTATATCTCAGAGTAAAAATATATCACTTCACATAATCACATCAAGTTTCTAGTTTTAGATATACGTTTTGGTACACATACGTCAAATCAAATAATAGATTTTAAAAATCACTTTAAATAATTTAATTAAATATATGTACAATAAGATTATATTAAATTGATGGAGTGTCCTATTACAAGTTCACATAGTATGATAATTCTAAGTTTTAATTGGGTAAAAAAGAGTATGTCCTAGAATCTCTAGCCATTCATTTCATATGGTAGCTTATAGTAAGTTATAACATAGTGACACATCAATTAAATAATTCATATTCTTTATTCAAGTGTAAAAAGGTATTATAAGGTGTTGTTTTAGTTAATTTCCACTCATTTCTTAATTTGTAAGCAAGTAATGAAACTAATAACATAGTGTGTAAATGGATACCTGATAAAGTTTGAGTGTGATCTAGATGATGGTGGGAACTCCTATTTGGATTGGAAGGAATAACCTGGAAATAAGAAAGACACTAGAAAAAGCATTGTTAGATGGATGGTTGGGTGGACCACCTAGCATGAGATAGATCCAAGAAGCATATGCTTGCTAGGAGGATATCAATCCACTATTTATAATAATTAATTTGATATAAATGAAAAAATGAAATTTAGATTCAACAACTATAAATTAAATGCATGTAAGATGGGATGACATTAAATTACTTGTTAAACAAATGACTAAATATAGTAAAAGTGCGTCAATACTCATGCTAAGATAGTTGGGGTTAGGTTAAATTTTTTAAAAAATTCTCTATGAATAGATATGAACATAGAAAACATGGTTTAGTTAGGGGTCAAGGGGGTGTAAATAACTTGTTATTATTTTATACCATAGTTACCATCAATGGTTGGGTGGACCATCAGTGATTGGGATAACCATCAATGATTTGGTGACCATCGATAGTTGTGTGACCACAAATGGTTGGGATAACCATTGGTGGTTGCCTATTTGATTTTGAGAATGATAAATAAGGGATTACAGATTGCATAATTAGGAAAATAGAGGTCTGTTATGGATCAAGGGAATAGAAAATAAGATACTGATGGGCATGATAGGGTAGGGATGTTATAAATGGAATATAAATCAAATAAAATAAGTAAGAGATACTTGTAACTTGGTGGTGGAAGGTTGAAGAAATTTGGCTAGAGTGACATTACTTTGGCCTTTGAAAGTGATACTGATAGAGGTTTGGTTCTCTATTGGTGCTACATGCTTGCTGAAGGGATGCTAGATACCTAGATGCAAGATAACTTGGACATGGATTGCTAGAGTTTTAGATCCCTTTCTTCTCCTTCTCTCTTTTTATAGGATGAATTTACTAAATGTGTAGGAGGAAGATGCTAATTAGATAGAGGATAAATTTGTTAATTATAATGCTTTAAAGCTAGTTTGCATCATAAAATAGAAGTTTCTATATGTGCCTTACTTATCTAATATAGCTGGTAATACTTTAAAGATTTAAAGCAAGCTTGGAGACTTGACCATCAATGGCCAGGTTAACCATTGATGATTAGGCTGACCATCAATAATTGAGGTTTTAGACAAAAAAGGGTTAAAAAGGGATGAATTAAAAAGTTAGTTTTAGTAAATTGATAAATGGGTTAAGTTAACTATGTGTTCAACTAGTCTCAATTTTAGGTAGGGGTCCAAAGCATTTTGACATCTAAAATTGTGTAGTTTTTGAGTTTCTACATTTTGCCCCTTTTGTTATGTAGCTTTGGATTATCAAGCTATAAAAAAAAGAATAGGTTTTTGGTCATAGTCTGGTTACCCAAAGTATGGTGGGAGGTATTCCCCCTCAAAATGAGAGTCGATAAAGTGAAGGTGATATTAGGTTGGGGTTTGATAAATGTAAAGAGATAGTCACAAGGTGGGTAACACAAAATGGTTGGGCATTTTAAATGTAAACATGCACATAATATGTGACTAAGTGTGATAATAAAGATTACATAAAGACTAAAGTTTATAATGTTGATATAAATAAGGTCAGGTTTTAGGAAGACATATGATAGGGTAACTGGTCCATAGCATTGGTCATAACTAATTAGGTCATGCTAATCAAGTCACCTAGATAGGCTTGGCATTATACATAGGTATCTAGGGTAGGAAGTAATCCTAAAAAACAACACAATTGGTTTATTTGTGCATGAAGTGGTATTAAGTTCAAAAGGTTAACATGGCAAAGTTCGTTAGTTCTATCAAAATGATCAAGGCAAGGTTATCACAAAATATGCAAAGGTATGGGTAAAAAATAACCAATATCAAGGTGGAAATGGTCAAATGGGTTGGTTGGAGAAGGGTAATCTATGAAAGTTCAAGTGGTTTGGTGGAGAGTAGGTGATCTCCCAAAAAAATAACATTGAGGTGGCATGCATTGAAAATATTGAAAAGGAGGTGGGGGATCCTGACTATTGATGGTTGAGGGTTTTCCCTTTGGACAATCATCGATTGTCACCCTAATTATCGATGGCCATAAAAATCCTAAAAAGATAAGAAGATAAAAGTAAAATGTGAATTTATTTTTACCATTTTGACTTGTCTCATTTTTGCTCTAAGTAATTTGTACATTTTATCTTTTTCCCTTTTTCTACTGAGGTGGTGATATTTGATTGCTTGATATCATGTTTGAGGGTAGACCAAATGGATGGTCGATGATGATATGGTTGGGTGGTGGGGTGAGGGATTCAACCATGTCATCAAGCATAGAATGAGGTAGGTTATGTCTTAAATTAATTGGTGGGGTGAATTATGTTGTTAGTTTTAAAATGTGGATTGGAGGAGTTAGGAATAAAATAGTGGGGTTTTTTAATGGGTATTGGATAATGATGCCCTAGATTTAGGTTTTGTTGATTTTGGTTAATAAAAGAGAAAATATATAGGGGAAAAGTGTGGTAAGTGTGAAATGGGGTAGGAAAAAACTTTAACTATGCTATATTGAGAATGGGAGTGTTTTGTTGAGGTGTATGAGGTTAAGGGTTTGAGGGTTTCATCATCAGTGGTCACACATAGTTACTATCAATGGTTTAACTTGATTGTCAATGGTCAAACCCAAGGGTAAAAGGGTACCTATAGATTCTTGATGGTTTGAGCAACTGTAGATGGTCAAATTTAAATTGGTAGGGTTGGTAAAAAATTGATTATGTTTAAAGAGTTTTAAAGTTTTTTAAAATGTGAAATGGTAAATATGAAAATATAGCTTTTAAAAGCATTGAAAAGGTTGTGTTATAGTTATGAAAGAGGTGAAAGTGAGTATAGTTAAGATGTGTTGAAAATTGTGGAGGAGATGTGTCTTATGATGAAAAAGGGTAAATGTAGGTGTGATATGGTAAGATGCTAAAAAATACTTGCGAGAATGAGGTGAAAGACTTTTAGGTGGGAGAGTGAAAGGTTAGTAATTTTAGAAAATGTTAGGTAGAATATGGAAATTGTTTATGATAGAAATAGTGGGGGGTAAGATGAGGATAAAATAAATGTGAATAAAGGTAAAGGTTACTTTTTAGTGTTAGAGGTAATGATGGATTAAAGGGGAATAGTTTGAAAATGATAGGTCTAGAGAGGTACTTAGCTTGATGTGGAAAAATAAGTGGTCATGTTAATATTGTTGTGTGTTGTTTGTAAGCTCACAACTAGACTTAGATGAAGGAATGAGTCCCTAAAATATTTGTCAAAATTCAAGATAGGATGGTAGATGTAGAGTGGAGGCATATGGAGGAGGTTAGCCTAAGGGCCATGAGACACTACCAATACATGTCACATGATGCAACTATGATCATGGCTCTTATTAAGAGATGGAATCTAGCCATGAACACTTTCTTGCTATCGATGGGGGAGATGACAATCCTCTTGGAGGATATTTAGCATATCACATGAATACCCATTTAGGGTGAACTGATCTATCATGTAGAGAGTGACGAGAGAGATTATTTCATGGACGTAATATATGGAGTAGATCAAGTTTAGGTTAGATATCATGTAGGTATGGTTTGTTATGAACCCTTATATTAGAGGGCCTTTAGGGATTAATGATTATTTACTATGATGATGATGGGGGTGTCTTGATTTGTATTTTTATATTTAAATAATGATCAATTCCCATGACTGTTGGTAGGAGTAATAGTGGATATGTTGCTAGGGAGGACTATGTTTAGTTGTGCCCTCATGTTATTGGTCTATAGCTATAAGGAGATCTAGGCCTTCTAAGCAGATTGATGGTATGAGATCAATGTTGGGTTCATGCTCCATTTCTAGGTGTATGAGCATATTTGACTGTTGAAACCATTGAGATGACCTTAGGATGGTTATGTGTCAACTAAATATAGGGTTATCTTTATGATATGGAGAGGGGATTTTATGTTGATATGGGATGGTAGTGGTGCTAGAGATATAAAGTGATTCAAAGATGCTTTGGATGGTTTGGTGTTAGGTGATGTAGTGTGGAGGCTCTATGTGAGATGATCAAGTTTAGAAAGGTACAACTACCATACATTATTTGATCAAAAAATAATCCTTTCAAAAGCTTCCCATGATCATCATTTGATCAAAAAATAAGGTATCAATATCACTTTGTGTCAAGTAAGCTCATAGCCCCTTTGTAGAAAGTTTAATAAGGGAAAAGTAGGTGATAGATAATTTGAAGGGAAATGGGTAATATGGTAACATGATGTGGGTTAGATTTCCCCTTTTATAGGTGACCAAAAAATGTAATAGACAAGTCCATGCCTAAATATAATGTGTACATTGATCAATGTAAGAAGTCTAATAAGTATATAAGAAAGAACTGATTACAGCCCCTTTGGAATAGCTCACTTTGATTTTGATATAAGGCCCCCTTTTTTGTGCTTTTTAATTTTTGATAAATAGGGTGAAACTAATCGATGAAAGAAGCATCAAACATAAATTAGACATCTTTCAAGAGAGTGGTATAAATTTGGATTTATTATTATGTTGAAGTTGTCTTTCGAGGGAACAATTTATCTTTTAGGAAATTGAGTTCATGGGTAGCTATCATTCAAGGGATTAGTTTGCAATGCTAGAGATATGGATCCCAGTAATATTTTGGTATCTCAATTTGATTTTGAATTCTTGGTTTAGACATGGACAAGTCTACTTTGGATTAGATGTCTAACTTTATGGAGGCAATAATTTTATCATGAAAGGTCAATGATGGTAGATGAAGGAAAGTGGTTTGAGAGATGTTTATAAATTATTAGGCTAGTAAAATGTCCTCCATATATTTTATCATGTGTTTCATTAATGGTGTGGGAAGCTTCATGACCATGAAGTTAATGAAGAATGAGATCATTGAAGCCATATTTGTAAAAGATTCCCCTTAGTAGGGTATAGTGAGAGATACTTTGAACAAAGGTTCTTCAAGAATTCTTTGAAAGGTGGGGATGAATGATGATGAGGTTGAGGTGGTTAAAGGTTTGGTCATACCATATGTTGGAAGGGGATGTTTCCACATTAAAAATGGCAGGAAGGTTAGAACTCATATATGAGGGTGTTATAAATCGATGGATGGTGATAAATAGTTTGGATTTAGTGGTTTGATATGATATTTGGGAAGAAAGGGAAGCCATCATATTTGTAAACTTATTGGTAGATCAAAGAACTAATTGGATAAGGTAAGGATTAAATGATGATAAGAGTATATCTATACGTTATTTATAATTCAATAGGACATCATTTTTCATTGTATAGATACATTGACATGATTGATTATATGTTTGGAATCATTAAAGATACAGATTGTTTTTACTCCCAAAGCTAAATAAATTTGGAGACCTATGACCATGGCTTCATAGTCGACCACGTTGTTAGTGCATTCAATGTCAAGTTTAAAGGAAAGGGGAAGAGGTTCACCATTAATGGGGATGAGAATAAATCTAGAACCAGCACCATGTTGGCATTTGAATCCATCAAAAAATGTGGTCATTTAGTAGGTGGGTTCCTCTTTAGAAAGAGTTGTAATGGACTCATCAATAAAAGCAAAATGAAGCAATTGATTGTAGTGTGGAGGAGATTTATCTAATTGATTAGTGATGATTTGTCCTTTAATGGATTTTTTCTAAAGGAACTCAAGATCAAATTTACATAGGAGCATCATCCACTTAGCCATATAGTGGTTTTTGTATGGTTTAAAATGCATGTACTTGAGTGGGTTAGTGTTAGTGCTAACATAGGTTTTATGATTAAGAAGGTAATGACAAAGTTTGGAAGCACAAAGACTAAGGAAAGGTAAAGTTTCTCAAAATGGTTATACTAAGTCTCATATTCTATGAGTGTGTAGATAATGTAATAGATGGTTTACTCCTTATTCCATTTATCATGATGAGTGAAAATTACCCTCAAGGAATGGTCTATGGTAGATATATAAATGTAGAAGGGTTGGTCCTTTTTAGGAGGAATAAGAACAAGTGGAGAGATAAGGTACTCTTTGATTTAATCAAAGGCTTGTTGAAAATTGCTAGTCCACCTAAAAGAGGTGTCTTTATTAAGGAGATGGTGAAAGGGTTGACATCTATCTAATAATTGGGAGATGAAGTGATGGATAGTTTAGATTTTCCCCTATAAACTATGGAATTAATTAAGATTAGCAAAAGGAGGCATCTCCAAGATTTCTCAAACTTTAGTAGGGTCTATTTTGATTCCTCAAAGAGAAATGATAAAGCTAAGAAGTTCTCTATATAAGACCCCAAAAATGCATTTCTTGGGATTGATCTTAACATGATAATGGATTAGTCAGTTGAAGATGATTTTGATAATAGCTAGGTGATCCTTTTGGTGTTTGGATTTCCCAAGGAGATCATCCACATATCCCTCTATAATTTTATGGATGAGATCATGATATATATAAGTTATAACACATTGATAAGTTGATCTAGCATTCTTCAGACCAAAAGGCATGACCCTGTAATAGAAGGTCCCCCATGGGTTGATAAAGAAATTTCTATGTTGATCTTTAGGGGTAGTAAAGATCTGATTATATCTTGAGAAACCATCCATGAGGGATAACATCTTGTGGCTAGTTTTAAGATCAACAAGTTGATCGATGTTGGGCAAAGGGAAGTCATCCTTTGGACAAGTGAGGATAAGATCATGCAAGTTGATGTAGAGGAAAAGACCCACTATGGGTGTGGTAATGGGAATGATATTAGAAACTCATTGTGGATAGTCAATCGATTGGATGAAGTCAATAGATAAAAGATGTTAAATTTCTTCTTTAAAAAGGAGGGTGATGTGAGGATATATCCTATGAAGCTTTTGTCATACTGGCTTAACTTAAATATGGGTGAAAACGTTATGGAGGGAAATAGAAGGGTAAATTCTGGGCATATCTTGATTGGACCAAGTAAAGGCTATGCTACAATCACTAAGGAAATAAATGTAATCTTGTTGTTCTTTAGAATTTAAGTATTGGCCTATTTTGATGATATGGGGGTTATCTTGAGTACCTAGGTTGACATCAATAGTGGATTCATATAGCATAGTTTGGCTCTCAAGAAGAAGGGATTTATGAATAGAATAATCCTTTGTACTGAGGTAGGTGAGAATGGAATCATCATCCTAATGTTGTATACTGTTGATGTTAGGATATTCTCACTCTATCATTTTAGGATGAATGAGAGGAAGGGTTTTAGTTTGGCTACCCTTTGATTAGGTCAAGGGGCCCAAACTAATGGTGTTGATAAAAAAAATTGGATGGGATGATATCAAAGTCTTCAAACTTTGAGAGATATGGGGTTTTTGAGGATGGGACATCCTCTTTGATAACAATAATGGGTTTTGGTGAGATGGGTTCTTTTGGTGGTATGAACCCAATTCTAAATAAATCATGAGGTTTTTGATTTTTTATTATGGTAAAATTGTGAGGTCTATATTCATAAAGGCCCAATTCAAACCCATTCTAAGCACACCTATAAAGGTAAGTTTTTGCAAAGGATGGTTTGTTGAGATAAGAGAAGTTGGTGGTGAATGGTTGGATGGATGAAGTAGTGGTGGGTGTGAGAAGTTGCTAATCAAGTCCCACATAAATGAAATTTGTTTGATGGTTTGGGATCCCAAAAGGGAAGAGGATTTTAATGTTGGGATCATAAGAAGGGTTATGTTTGAGATTCCCATACTCTTGTGGAGTAAGGAAAACATCTAAGGCTAAAATGTGATATTCCCTAAGGAAGAGATGTTGGAACGTGGATTCCAATGGATCATTTATGAGGATCTAGGAAAAATGAATAGATGAGATAGATGAAAAGTGAAACAAAAAGTTTGAAGACATGAATTCCTTTGAGCAAATTTTTTGTGGGAAAGTGAAACAAAAAGTGTGAAGAAATAAATTCCTTTAGACAAATTGTCCATGAGAAAGTGATAAAAAAAATGTTTGAAGACATGAATTCCTTTAGATAAATTGTTCAAAGGAAAATTTCTTAAGCAAAAGCCTAAAGAAAATAAGCTATGGATAATATCTTGAAGGAATATGTGTATAAATGAAGATCTTGAAAACAAAACGAAAAGTAATTACAATGAGCTAACATGGAGTTTCAATGTTGCATATTTGATCTTAACATGGAATTTCATGCATGTTTTATTTTTTAAACCCCTTATTCATCCAAGTGGTGGCCATTTGGAATTGATTGGTCTTGAGTTTGAGTTGAATTTTATCAAAGTGTCACATCTATTCTAATTTATCTTATTAATTAAAGGTTTTCAACACTTAAAATTTGTTCAAACATAAGCTCTTCACCTAAGGATTGGTGTAGCATCTTCTCATGTGGGATGGTGTTACTTGGAGTTGACTAAACAAGGCTTATCATGAATCTTCCTTTATTTCCATGAAAAGGTCTTTTTTTGGTTTCAACCCAACATCCAAATGTATCAAGTGGAGTTTCTCTTTGAAGATTTGGTGTATATTTGCATGCATGGAGAAAATTACTCCAATATGGGCCCACCATCCATTTCCAACACCAAAGAGCTTATTCATACAAGACATAAGACAAAACGATATTATTTGAAGGATGTGATATCTTTTGATAGCTCAAGCTGGACTTGTGTGATGTGGGAGTTGATCTCCTCTCCTTTTTTTAGTGCTAATCTCTTGGCTATTGTATTTTTTTACTATATAAGTTGGAATTTTAGAGATTTAAAAGGATCCCTCTCTTGATAAGACTAGAATATATCAATATTGAGTTTTGTAAGCTTTTTAGACAAATAAAAGGACTATTCTCATATTAGGCCACTCATAGCCTAGGATTGTTTCCTTGTTTTAATAGATTATGAAGGCTTAAAACTAGCTTCACAAGGGTGTGAGTTTGATTAATAATAGAATCAAGATCAAAATTAGGTTCAATAAGAAAATCCATATCTAAATTATGAATTTGTATATGAGTTTCATGAGAATGACCCCAAATAGTGTGAAACCAACAAAACTTGTTAGGATCATACTAGGATTTCATAGTATGAGTAGGTTCAAGCTCTCATGGAAGAGGCTTAGGTAGATGCTTAATCAATTCAGCCAAGGATAATGGTTTATGAACATTGATGTTATTGGGTGAAGATAAATGAGGAATAGTATAATGTTGAGAAGGAGTTGGTTCCAAAGAAGGGTTAAGAATGATAGCTTAAACATTGTGAATTGTGTCATAAGAATTGATAACACCATCATTAATGATATTGTGATTTTTATTCTTAAGTAAGAGATAAGGACCCAAAGAAGGTTGGGGTGGCTTGAATTGATGCATTAAGAAATCTTGTCTTTTATCTTCATCAATAGCCTCCTCCAAGGTATGTGGAGAGAGAGTGTGGACTCGATATTATATTTTAGGAAAGAGGGAATTTGTAAAGAGATGAAAAATATTGTCATCTATCATGTTATTTTAACATTTTTTTGACAAAGTCTTCCATCTTTTAACAAAGGCCTAGGTAGTTTCACTATCATGTTGTTTGCAATTAATGAAATGGTCCAAAGTGTTTTCAATAAGATCATTAGTTTGTAATTATTGAACTAAAGGATTTACTAAGTCCTACAAACTAGAAATGGAATGAGCTCTAAGTTGATTATACCAATCCAAAGCATCACCCATGAGGGGTTTGGATAATATTCTACTAGTGGTAAAGGTGTTTAATTTGACCCAATCCTTGTAAATATTTCCAAATGTTTTAAGGTGAAGAGTAGGATCAGTTGACCCATTATAAGAAATTATAGGTGTTATACCTCCTATATCAATGTTAGTAATTTGAGTAGTGAGAGGTTAATTTTATAGATGTTTAATTGTTTTATTAACTAAAGGAGGATAAGGAATGAAATTGCATTCAGAATATTAAAGAGGAAGAGGGGGAACATTTTGGCTATGTGCTCCCCAAGCCATTGGTTGTAGATGAGATTGAAGATTAAGGAGGTGGTTTTGCATTCTCATCATTTGATTTATGTTATGAGCTTGAAAGGTATTCATTTAGTTTAGAGTTTGTAACAAAATTTTGTGTGTCTAATTAATAATAGAAACATTAGAATTGGTAATTGTGTTGGTATTAGTGGACTGGGTACCACTATTAGCATTGATATGATATTGATAAAAGATATGAGAATTTGAGGCACTAATGGAACAATTTTCTTATGAAGTAAAAGATGGACTAGTGAGTTGTTGGGAAGAATAACTATAATCATGATTTCCTTGGGTATCAATCAATAAAGTAGTGGAATGATTAAGGATGGTGGACTGTATGAGAGGACCACTAGATGTAGAATCCTCCATGTTAATTTAGATACTAGGAATGGAGGTAGAAGAGGTTAGAGAAGAAGAATTCATGGCATAAGAAGGAATCAAAATTGAAGTAATAAGTTGATAACCAAATAATGTGGTTCTTATAAATCCTGTTGAGAATGCAAGAGTATGTGAATGAGGTTCTTCAGTTTGACCACTAATCATGATGTTGTAAATGGTAGAAGGATTCTTTCCTCTATGTTGAGGAAATTCAAAAATAAATAAAATCGTTATGGGATTATATTCTAGCTTATGTTGGTCTTCTAAGAATAGAGCATTATGTTGAAAAGAGGAATGATGAGGGGTTATGTAATTGATTGTGTGAGTGGAAATATGAACATTATTAGGATCTAAAAGAGGATCCCTACTTTGTTTATGGGAGACCCTATTAGGATTGGTAAAGTTCATCATATTTGTTGATTGTAATTCAATATCATTATCCAATATAAATTCCATGATGAAGGGAAAAGAAGAGAGATGAGAAAGAAAAGGTTAAAAGAGGTCACTAAAACTATACAAGGTCAACGAGGTTGGTCCAATATAAAAATAGGGAATGTAAAACTATATAGGGTCGACTAGGTTGATCCAATATAGTGAAAAAAGGTAGAATAAACACTAGGTAAATTGGATCAATCTAGTATAAAAGATAGGGAACATAATAATCTTAAAAATAGATTGAAAAATAAAACAATCTAAATTTGTAAGTAATGAAAAGCATTAAGTATTGACAAGAAATAGATATCTAATTGGATTAACACTGGCCAATCCAATGAAAACACACAAAAATAAAATATTACACCAATGTTGGTTAATGCAAGGTTTTGTGCACACAATTGAGAAAAGAGTAAAAAAATAACTTAAAAATTAAAGCTAACTAATTTGTTAACCTAATTGTTTATTAGATTATTAAGATATGATTTTAAATGTGATGGGAAGTTGGCTATAATCAAGGTACTAAATAATAATCTAAGGATGGTTTTAGGTATTTTGGACTGAAAGGGACTATAGTGGTAATGATACAAGCTTGGTATTAGGCCTACCCCCTCACTTCAAACACTAAAACAATAAGGGTGTCAGGTTCTTAGCCAAAATATATCATTAACCATTATTTATACTTGACCAAAGCATTAAGTTATCTTCCCCCTTGGTGATGAAATCCAAGTAGGTTGGCTTAGGGTATACAAGATGTTAAAGTTCTTGTTTATGTTTTGTGATTTGATCATGTGTGCATAAAATATAAATAGTTAAACTAAGGGATTAATTAAAAATCCCCTAATTAAACTATGTGAAATATTATAAGCATGCAAGTAATAAGAAAATAAATGTGTGAGGCAATTACTAATAGATATGAGGTTAATTCCAAATTTGAAACAAGGTATAATGTTGACATTATATACACAAAATATAGAATAAGGTTTATAAGGAAAACCCTATAATATGAAAGAAAATTCTAAAAAATAAACTAGGTTGGTAGTGTTGATCCAGTTATTTCAGATGGCACACAAAACATAGAACTAGGTTGATAGTATCAATCTAGTTGACTGTGCAAGTGTAGTTTAGAAGATTGCAAACTACAAAAATAAAGAAAATAAAGAAATATACAATTAAAAAATGAACCTTGGTGGATCAGAGATGTAATGAATAATATTATTGGTCTATAGCCTACAATTATGCTTGACAAACCTATAAACTAGGTCATAGTATCAATCAATCTTTATAAGAACCTATTAAAAAGTGATAAAAATGTAAGGGGTTGGAAGTGTTGATATAGTAGGCTAAACTAGGTTTTTGAAAGGCTATAAACATATACTCGGTCAATAGGGTTGATCCAATTGCCTATTCCTAAAACATGCACACATATAAAAATAGCTAGGTCGATATAATCAATCTAAAATGTTAAAAATATATGATCAAAATAAATAAAATAAATGAAGGAAAAAGTGAACAAATCCTTTAAGGGTTAGTTCATGTTGAGTTCCCTAGAATGCAAGCAATTTGAAATGCATCATATATATGAACTAATCCTAGATCAGATAAGATAGATCACACCTACACTTTTGACTGGGTTACACTTGTTAAGTAGGTGCATGACCAATATGGGGATATTATAGACTCTATTAGGGGATCACTTGTATCACTTGTCACAACACACCATTCTAGGAAGGGTTTGAAAGCCTACAGTCTAACACAATTACACAACAACCCTAATGGAGTCCTAAGGTTTAAAATTTTCAATTTATTCTAATGAAAACAAAGTAAAATCTAATCTATTTCACACCAAAGCTTGTGGCACAAAGTGGGGGTTAGAATTAATAAAATAAAAAACTAAACTAAACATGTATTAGAAGACATGGACTTACATCAATTTCTATTAAATCCTAAATAAATCAAGAGAATAATATAAATGCATTATCTATATACTCTTACAAAAGAGATAAATTTAAGAATACTTACCTTTGAAGATGAACCCATTGAGACTCAATTTCTCCCTTGGACAAGGTGTTTCATAAGAGATTATTGTGGTATGTAAGGATAACCAAGATAAATCATATCTAGGATAGTCACCCTACTTAAGAATCCAAAATGCTTCTCCACAAAATAAGATCCATTTCTCTAAAGAAAGTATGAAACCTTAAGATTTACTCCTCGAGGAGAATGGTAAATAAGTAGGTGTTCACTCACACTTATTCTATTATAATTTTTCTCTTATGAAATGGTGAGAAATAACCTTGTATATATAGGTAGATCTTGCCCTAAATATTTCCATGAATGTTGGATGTATAGGGTCAACCTAGTGTGTTTTTAGGGAAAATTCACTAGGTTTGTGCTAGGTTGGATGAAAGGTTAACAAACCAAGAAAGTAAAGATTGCCCCAAAACTATATTAAGTTGACCAAGTACAACTGACAATCAAAAAGGATGTCAAGGCAAGAAAAGGAAGAATGGAAAGAGGAAAATACTAGTGGAGGTAGGACTGAGAATAACAAGCTTAGGGTAGATGGTTTTAGTAAACAAGTATGTATATGGTAAGTGGAAAAATGGACAACAATATTATGAAGCACTAATGGTCTAGCCATCTCTTTTATCGATGCACCCCTTAAGTCATGCACTTAGAGAGATTAAGACTAAACAAGTTCCTATAGGATATAAAGTATTAGTAATCAATAAAACTTTGAAAATATTATGTGTATATAGTAAGAAGATTAAGAACTATTTAGTTAATTATGGAGCATTTGTAGCTATTATACCTACCTCTATATGTATAAATCTTGGTCTCACTCTAAGCCCTTCAAAAAGACTAGTCTCTCAACTAGAAAAAATGGTAGTATAAGTAGTTAGAGAACTAAATAATTTATGCATTCAAGTAGCATCAGAACTAAGAGTCTATATGAGTTTTGATATTCTAGTAGTGGACATACCAGAAGGCTATAAATTATTGAAAAGTAGAGATTGGTACAAAACACTTAATGGGTAGGTTTACATAGACTTCTCTCATATCTGACTACCATAGAGAGGAGTTGTAAACTAGATTAGAATTTATAGAGAGTTAGGAATGAAATATACCATCATAAAATATAATGTCAAAAATGAGTAGGTAAAGTATGACTCTCCCACTCTTGGTATTTATACTTTTACCACTCACAATCCAACACAAAATCTAGAACCTAAAGGTTCTAATCAGCTATGGACTATGCATTTTGATGGACCTAGGTCCAAGCATGGATTGGGTGTAAGAATTGAGTTGATTAATCCTCAAGGTAAGAAGTTATTGGTAGCTTATAGATTGTAATTTTTGTGTAATAATAATATAGATGAGTATGAAGCTCTAATTTTGGGACTGAAATTTGTGTTAAATAATAATGTAAAATAAATAAAAGTATTTGGTGACTCAAAGTTGGTAGTTTACCAAGTAAGAAACAAATATCAATGCAAATTGTCTTATCTAAAGAGATATAAGCATAGAGAATGGGATTTAATTAAGATATTTGAAGATTTTAACATAATAGCACTCCTTAGAGAGTAGAATCAAGCCATTAATTCAATAGCTACTACTGCCGCCAATCTTGAGCCATTATAGGAGTCTAAGGTAAAGAGATTTTCTATTGAACTAGTTCCTTGTTCCTCTATTATAGATAATGTATAAAATTTATAGGTATTCAATGATGATCAATAGATTATTTAGTTCTTAACTAATTCAGGGAATTTCAAGTCCCAAATCATCAATGATAAGGATATTAATCACTTCTTCTAAGAAGAAATAGGTAAAGAGGGAATTCTCTAGCTTAAGTAAATTTGGATTCTAGCTGGTTTATTCTCCTTGAAAAGACCATTCAACTTAGACCCTCAACCATAGTAGCTCAAGCGACCCAAATTTGATGAATCAGAATTCAATAGGGAAACTTTTGGACATGATTGTAATCAACATTATGTGAATATTGGTTTTCACTGCACTATGGAGGAAACATAAAAATTCAAGGATTTGATCACTCAATACAAAGACATTATTGCTTAGACATATAAAAACTTGAAGGTATACAACTTGTAAGTCATCACTAACATGATTCCCCTAAAGCAAGACCATAAACCATTTAGATAGAGGTAAAGTCTAGTAAATCCTATTTCAGAGCCTCTTATTTAGGGAGAAGTGGAGAAGTTATTAAGTTCCAAAATCATCTTCCCAATTTGAAGTTATACCTATGTGGAAAATTTGGTCTTAGTTAGAAAGAAGAATGGTTTTATTAGATTATGTGTAGACTTCAAAAATTTGAACAAGGCTTCTGAGAAAGACAATTACCCTCTACTTTCTCTAGATGAGTCAATATAGATAGTCAATGGTTCTAAAATGATGTCATTTTTAGATGGATTTATAGGCTACAATTAAGTACTAGTATAGTATGAGGATAGAATGAAGATGATGTTTACCATAAAATGGGGTATTTATGCATACAAAAGGATTCCATTTGGCTTGATCAATATAGAAGCTACCTTTCAATGCACCATGGATCATGCCTTCAAGGGACTAACAAGGAAATGCATAATCATCTATATGGATGATCTTATAGTGTTTTCAAAGAATATAAAAGATCACATAAGTCACCTACAATCTATATTTGAGAGGTACATAAGGTTTGATATTTCATTGGAATTTAAAAAAAGTATATTTAGAGTCACTGAGGGAAAACTCTTGGGACATATTATCATAATGGATGGGATCACCAATGACCCAAATAGAATTCAAGCAATTTTAAAGATTTAGCCACCAAATAGCAAGAAGGAGCTCAAGTCATTATTTGAGAAAATAAACTTCATGAGGAAGTTCGTCTTAGGGTTCATATAAATCATCAAGCTTATAAATGCCATGCTCAAGCAAGATGATAAAATTGAGTAGACAATTGAAGCCAAAAAGTATTTCCAAGTCATAAAGGATGCCAAATCATAGGATATTATTAATTAGTCTAGACTTCAAAAAGGAATTATATCTATATTCCTTTGCTTCATAACACACTATTACTATGGTTATCACATAGAAGGATAAAATTGAGTATCTGATTGCTTTCAAAAGCACAAATCTAAAAGATGTTGAGTTCAGGTATCCTATGATTGAAAAATAGATTTTTTTTATCTTGTCAGAGTAGTGACCAAATTTTGCCATTACATCTTGAGGAATAAAACAATTGTTATTATGCCTAACCCTACGATCAATCTTACCTTATCACTAAACAAACTAGGAGAACATCAAGGCAAATGGATGGCTAAGCTCTAGGAATTTTACATAGAGATCAGGCCTATAAATATTATCATAAGTTAAGGCACATTCTACTCATGACTGAGCCTAATCCATAAATTTCCATTAAATAGATATGTGTAACACAAGTTTCTAAAAGAGAATGATATACAAACATAATCTAGTATTCACTTATAGAAACTTATAACTTGGAGCTTAATATAGAAATAAAGAGAGCTTTGAGGCTCAGAGATGCTCATTTCATGATCAAGAAGGAAGTCCTTTATAGAAGGAACTATGAAGGTATTTATCTTACATGTGTATCTATAGAATAAGCCAAAGTGATTCTAGAGAACTTTCATCAAAAGATAGGTATTGGTAACCCTACTAGGAATACCACAACCCATAAGATCTTTGAGGTTGGGCTAGTATTGGACAATAATCTATAAGGATGTTCATATACACATAAGAAATTACCATGAATGTCAAGAATTATCTAAGAGAGAAGTACATGTAGCAATGAATCCACAACTAGTTATTGAAAGAAGGGCATTTACATAGTGGCATTTAGACTTCATCAGTGTAATCAACCCAAATTCTTTAGTAGGCCATAAATTTGTGCTTACAAATATAGACTATTATATTAGATACATAAAATTAGTAGCCACCAAGAATAATAGATCACAAGATGTGATTAAATTTTTGGAGGAACACATAATGACTAGATTTGGCATGCCCATCTCTTTAGTGTGTGATAATGGACCATCTTTTATATCAGCATAATTCACTGAATGGGCAGATGACAAATAGATCATAATCAGGTTAGCTTCTAACCACTACCCTTAAGGAAATGGACTAGTAGAGTCAACAAATAAAAATCTAATTTATGTAATCAAGAAGTTAGAAGGGGATAAGCCTAGGGACTAGCATAATTTAATAAATTATGCTCTTTGGGTAGACTAAAAAAGATACAAACAAGCCATGAAATTTTTTCTTACCTACTAATATATGGATGTAGACCAATTTTCCTTATCACATTAAAACTACCCACCAATCAATTCATGTAAGACTACATGGAACCAAATTATAAAGTATAATCAATATTCTTTGATATAATAAAAATGGAAGATTCAAGGACTAAAGCCTTACAAACATTCCAAAAACAACTAAATGTAGTCAAAAGGTGGTTTGATAAAAAAACAAAAGTCAAAGCATTCAAATTTTTTGATCTGGTGTTATTAAGGGATAAATCCCATTAAAATAAATGAGAACATGATAAGTTTTCCCCATTATGAGTTAGACCCTATTAGATTTTAGAGATAATGGGCAATAATGCATTTCATCTAAAAGACCTCTAAAGCACCAAGCTTACATATCTAGTCAATGGATAGTTCTTGAAGCATTACTTCAGGATTATTCCATTTATAGATATTCATGATTGAAATTATTTTGATAAGTTTAGACATAGGAATATAGTATATTTTCATGATTTCTAGTTTATATTTCCATGTTTTCTAGTTTAATTATTCTATTTTTTAGTGTCTGGTTTTCTTAGATTAGATCTCAGTGCTATCTAGATTAGTTTCATGCTTTCTAGATTAATTGTTGTTTTTTTTCTTTGGAATTTGAGTTTGTGTTTCCCCTAGTTATTTCCAATCAAAAATACAAAATAACTAAGTTTAAGACTTGTAGAAAAGGGGAAAATTAATCTTGACACATTAGGGACTAGTTTACAGATTGGGTGCATTTTTTGGTTTTTGAGACTTTAGGATGAAGGAAAGTGATCATAGAATTATTCTAAATAATGTCACAATTGAATATTTTTACTAGGAATATGGAATTTTTTCTTGAGTTACTTCATATAAATTTAGAAATTTTCTTATCTTATCAGGTCAAATGGATTCATCATGTTAAATACTTGTTAGAAGTGACAATTTTAGGTGTAGATTTGGTTGGTAGTGATGTTCTAGTAATAATTTATTTTATAATTATAACATGTCACTAGGGTTTCATATCCTCTCTTTTGCATTGATCTAAACACAAGTGAAACAAAAAATATATATATATGTAAAAGAGATAATGATTTCAGAAAAAAGGCAAAAAGAATTTATAAGAAAATTAAAAGGGTCATATGATGAAATAATGTCAATGCACCACACATCATGATCAACAAAAAATAATGGAAGGAGAAGAAAAGGAGCCCAAGGTATCTATATCATTGCTATGGATGCTTGGCCAATAATAGAGCAATGCCTAAGCTTCCCTTGATTTAATGAGATTTAAAAAAAATACTAGAATGAAACCTACAACCTCATCAAAACCTTTAAAAAACTCATCATAGTAAGGGCAAAATAAACTACATGTTTAACACACACATATCCAAGAAATCAAAAGGAAAGTATGTTTTATGATTTAAAATTATTAATATTTTTATGTTTTTGATTTAATTATTTTTATATGACACACTTCAATATTGATCTAAAAGATTATGAAACTGGAGTGCTAGGTTCTTGAATACTCAGAAGTATTCCTCTTGTAAGTCAACATTTGTTGTAACCAACACCCCCCTTTCCTTAAAGGAGAAATGAGGGCCCACTTTTTTAATTATGATCTTAATATTGACCCACTTTTTCATATGTTTATGAAAAATCTAAAAAATCAAAGATGTTTCACTTTTGCCAGGGTGGTATTGGCACAATATGTTTCATGAGACTAAATTTTGTTCTATAGAGACTATTCTTCAAGTTTATATTTTTAGAATAATTATTTTGGCCCTTATGTAACTTGTCCTTTCAGGTGTTGTCTTTCAAGTGTTCTAGAGCCCATTCTCTTTCAATATTACTATTTGGAAAGCCTTATTTTATCAAGAAATTATTGCAAACAATTTTTTTTGAAATAATTCCCCCAAAGGAATTTGGCCTATAGGCTTTTTGCCTTACAAAATTTTGGACTATGTATATTTTCCATAAAACAAATTATTTGATGGATTATCCATTTGACCCTTCAAAACTTGCCCTTTGGGACTTTTTGAAATGACCCTCAGTTGTATGAAAGTACCCTTTAGGAAAATCAAAAGTGCCCTTCGGGCCTATGAAGTAAACCTTTTGGCTAAATTTTTTTACCTTAAAGTAGACACTTTAGATCCTATCCACCTACCTCTTTTAACCTTTTGAATTAACCCTTTAGTGTTTCCTAAATTAACTACTTTACCCTTTTTTACTAGCTCTTTTAGGGCACATACCCTTCAACTTTTGTGTAAAATACCCTTCAAGACCTTTTCCTAAATCATTTACCCTATGAGACTTATGCTTTGAGATATCCCTTTTAACCCCTTTTGCCTATGTAAAGTGTCCTTTGGCCTTTGTGTTTTGGACCCTTTTAATATGGTAATACCCTTTGGGATTTCTATCCCAAGCCTTTGAACCTTTTCAAATTGGCCACTTACCCTTCAAAACAATTACTAAATCCCTTTTTTCCCACCAAAAGACCCTCCAAAATTGAAGCACATACCCTTTATTTTTTGTGTAACCTACCCTTCAGAACATTTGAAATGACCCTTAGCGATACAAAAGTACCCTTTGGGAAATAAAAAGTGCCCTTTTGAACCCTATGAAGTAGATCCTTCAGGAATTTTGTCATGGAAAAAATTCCCTACAAAGTGGACCCTTCAAATCAAAAGTAACCTTTGAGGAAATTGAAAATGCCCTCTAGACTTTTGAATAACCCTTTCGGATAATTATCTCAATGTTGGGGATCAACCAACAATATGATTACACTTATGAAAGCAATAAATCACGGAATTAAATCAGATAGATAAGTAAATAGAATGATAAATAGCAAAGAACAAGAGATACAAGAAACCACCTTGAAAACTTGAATTAAACTCTTTACATAAGGAATACAATTGAAGAAACTTCTTTCTTCCACACCTCTCTTAGATGTACAAGATATCTTTCCCTCAAGAGCTCTCTCTCTCTCTCAAGTACAATCAACTCCAACAACCTGGATTGATTCACCTATACAATTCTGTACTGTTCTTCAACATTCACAATGTTCTACTATAATAAGCTAAGAATATCTTTCCTACATATAGAATTAGGAAACTTGAGCATGCACTTACAACCAACAGTTAAGCCTCTTGAACAAGGGCTCTAAAAATAGTCTTGCTAATAATAGAGACGTGGACTTAAGACTACAACTTAATCTCATCATGCAAACACTCAGTTGTATCCTCAGAAATCACTTTCTGGATGCATAGGTAATTGACGCCAGTTCCTTCCTACTTGCACTTTTGAATAACCCTTTCGGATAATTATCTCAACACATTCTTGCTCAGATGAAATCTCTAGGGAAATTGTTGTAGACATTTTGTCTAAAATAATTCCCCTAAAAGAATTATCTATGAACATTGACCCAAAAGCATCTTTTTGATTTAGACCCTAAGTAACTTATTAATTACATTAATATTCTCACCATACTTAGC
Organism: Torreya grandis; assembly: GCA_037957365.1. Taxonomy (NCBI): domain Eukaryota; kingdom Viridiplantae; phylum Streptophyta; class Pinopsida; order Cupressales; family Taxaceae; genus Torreya; species Torreya grandis. The sequence goes on from JARHVA010010991.1 coordinate 27,369, forward strand.
CAAAATAAAAGAAAAAATATTTCCTATCAATACTCTAAAGACCCTCACCAAACTAAACTAACAAGTTTAAATTATATGGGAAATAAAATCCAAGTAATCATTGTACATTTATGTTGCATGAACTGATATATAATGCATGATGTTATATAAGTAATACTTCATGATTGAAAATACAAAATTGAATTCAATCTAACTTTTATTTGAAGTCTTATACTATCTTACAATGATGAAGATCCCTAGTTCCTACTTCAAGAGTATACTATGAGTAAAATAGTAAAATAGTAATAGTAAATCTTTATATCAGTAAAATATAATAGACCTAGCTCAAACACATAAGGATGACATAGTTGAAATCCATGAGGGCACCAAACTAGCTCCATAGGATCTAGAGGAAGAAGTGTAAGTATTAGAGCTAAAGTGGATCAACTAAAGGAGAAGGCTAAAATAATGCATAATCCTATGGGTATTGTAATTGAAGTTCAAGAGGCAAATTCAAGATGTTATAACTCCTTATAATCCATGGAGTTTATGAAGGCTAATATGACCTCTCATGTGAGGTAGGCTAATCATTTATTTAATTCTTTGAGAGATGATATTAAAAAAATGAAGATGCTAGTTGTCTATACAAGGAACTCACTATATAGTTATTTTGACCTAATGACTCCATTAGAGGCATCTAATACCTTAAATCTAGTAGTAATTTGATAATCAGAGGAAAAATATTTGTTGTAAAATGTTTTAGATTTATCCCCTAGATATCAGCCACATGACGCTTAGGTTCTTCAAATATTACATGAATTAAAGTTATCTAAGGTTAAAAACTCCACTAATAAGTTGATTAGAAAAATCAATTTTGACAAGATTATCCATGAAGTAGTTGATGAGTTTAAGTAGAGCTTACAAGGTTTGAAAATTAAGGAAACTGATTTACAATTAAGTAAGGCTCAAAAAAAGGTCACTAAAGTTGAAATTTTCAATAATAAATTATAAATAACCAAGGATGAGCATGGGAAGCTCCTTAGATAGACCAAGAGAATCCATCAACCACTATTGCTAAGTTTAGAAATTATACAAAAGTAACATGGAGTGGTTCAAAAATCCTATGAGGATAATGAATCAAAGAATAAGTAGGCTTCAGGTGGTGCAACTATAAGTTCAACTGCTATGACAACTTATATGCCAACTAAGATGCATTCAACACTACGAGTGATTATGCCTTGATAAGATAGAATATTATACATATACAATTTTTTAATGGCTAATGTACTTAGATTTTGAGTGGCTAATTATAAAATTGAATTTATATTTTTGTACATGCACACATTTCATAATTTTGAAAAGTCAATTTATTTATTTTTAACTTCTAGCTCTCTTTCAGATAGGTTTTACACTGTAATTAGAACTAGATGTTCTAACTCACATTTGTAACCATCCTATATGATCTTAGAGGATGAGGTGACCCCTTCCCAAAGTATATATATTCAATTATAACCCTACTTAGTTTTGAGGAGTTAGATGATTTTAGAGTATATAGTAGTGAATAATTTTGATCATCACCAAAGTGTTTTTGAGTATTTTCTTTCGAACTCTTTGTAATTAGTTGTTATTTCCATGGTTGTATGTTTCAATAATCTTTAGTATGTTATATATGCGAATATATTCTTGATTTTATTGATTGATAGACTGATCCTAGATGTACAATAACTATTAAAATATTAGTAAATATATCAATTTATTTGGTCAAGTTAATTGAATCATATTTATGAATGTGTATTTATGTTTTCTTTGGTATAGTTTTTTGTGTGTGTACAATAACTAACTAAGATAATTAAATTGATTAATCCATAATCTATTTGTTAAGAGTGTGAAATAGATAAGCTAAAGTATCAACCTTTAACTAAAGTTTATGAATTCCCTTGATCTTTATTTCTTTAGACTTCTTAGTTGTGTCTAACTGTATATGTGTTATTTCTTCTTGTAATAAACATAAGTTTTATAAAGCATAGGTCTATTAAAAAAACAACTAGGGAAGTAATTACCAAGAACCATGGAGCCTTAATTTATACCCTATATTACCCTCCTTTTTGAGTTTTTTATTAATACCAACCCACTTTAGATTAAAAACCTGCCACCCCTCTAACTCATGTAGAAAATTCACTCTATTACAAGGCCACGCCTCCATCCAAAAAAACCTTCTCAATAACCTACATGCCCCACCCCTATTCTATAAATAGGTTAGAATACACCAAATACCTAAAAATCATGCCTTGGAGTGCAATTCACCTCCATAGATATCCTAAAATGTTAGAGGCTACTCATTCGACTTTAGTGTGCATAAAACCCACATCAACACCCATATGTTACAACTTCAACCTCTTAGACCACCTTCAGCTTATAAAAATGAATTTAACACATCAAACCTATCTCCAATATCTCCTTGATCAATTTAATATGGGTTTGTTCCATCTAGAACACCATCTCAACACTTGAACCTACCAGTTAGGTCTCCTTGTTCTTTACATCTTCATACATAGAAAACACAGTCTCAATATTTTAAAAGAACTACTCAAATATTTCACATATCCATATATTTATATCACATGGGTGAAACCTTAAATACCTCTAAAATACTTACATGTTCCTTATAAACTTCAACACAATCTCTAATCACTTAAATCAACTCTCTCATAATGACCACTTAGCTGGTCATATATAGTCAAAATACAGTCAAGCTATTTTGACTCCCCATATCTGATCAGGGGAAACATAATATCTATAATAATTTATAATTAACCTTTGAGTCTTTATTGATATATTCATATTCATTTATCTCCCCAACTCTTCTCAGAACACCTTAAACTTACCTCTACAAGATGGTCACTCAAACTGCCATTATATTCAATAAACATAGCCAAATTCTAAATGATTATTCATATTGAATATGGATATTCCAAACCTCTAATATCCATATAAATAGTATTAATGGAGTCTAAAACATTATACAATATTTATTTAATAATGAAACATCAAAAAACTATCAAGAACAACTCAATTATCCTTCTTGGGTCACTTGTAGAACATGGTCAAACACATAGTCAACTTTGGAGCTCATTATTTATAACTATACAAAAATTAAAATATCAAAATTAACTCTTATGGATTCACCTTTAATTACTTTAAAACTTTTATTCTTACATCATTATCAAATTTTGCATATATCAAAATTTATAGCTCAAAAACCCATCACTAGTTTTCCTTCACAAATTTGAATATTCAAATTCTAATGATCACTATTAAAACACTAAACATCAAACACTTTTTCATCATCTCATGTTCCTTGGAAACTTCAGATAAATACACACCATCTATCCCCTTAGGATTATCCTAGTCTTTACCTTGCAATGCTTACCTTTGATCTTAGATCCTCACTTCCATGATTATGGCACTCGGTAGCTCTGCATGCCTTATACACACCCTATAAAATTTAATTAATGCTTTTTTGTTACTTGGTAGTTCCACATTCAATCTAATAACTCAATTGACTAATTGACTCAATATGCTCTATTAGATCATAACTACACAATCAATCACTCACCATTGATCTTTATTGGATAGGTTTCACACTCACCATAGGTCTTCATCATTTGATTAAATTCTCTCCATTAGATCTATCTTGACTATTTTATCCCAGACTTCAACAAAGTTAAACTTGAGAGTCTTTGGTCCATCACAAACTTCTCTAGAAAATTTAAAGGTTTATATCATAAACTAGAAAACACTTCAAGACTCTAAATATTCATAGTATCTTCTTGGAACTATAGACAACATCTTCATGAAAAACTTTGACCAATGTTGATATTTTGATTACTTACACAAAATGCACAAACTTTCTAGATCACTCATATTTGCATGATGTGTAGTGATGTTCTAACTTCTCCTAATCTATAAAATGTGTGTTTCTCTTTCCAAATGGTCAAATAACACACCAATACTTCACCAAGACATATATGGATGCCTCAAAACTTTTTATCTATCCTTATAGACCTACACATGTACCATATCTCTTCAACCTATCAAAAACAACTTATTTGTCTTTCATGCACTAGTACCATATGCTTTATTTGACATCAATAAAAACTTCAAGACATCAATAATTTCTTTGATGAATTCTTTTCACTTCCAAAATAACTCCAAGCACTCAAAACCCCCCATAAGGTATCTACAACATGACCATGCCATCAATAACATCCACCATCTCCCTATCCAAGTCAAACATAATAAAAATATGAAATAACATGAAGTACACTTTGTCATTATCATTCTAGTATATATGACACCTGATCAACATCCTTGGTCATCTTGGATACATCATTGTATAACCTTCAACATGTGTGTGTGTGTGTGTGTGTGTGTGTGTGTGTTTGGTTTTAAATAATCTCCTAGAGCTTAGTATTCAAAAATAATTAGTTGTTTTAAAAGTTTAGGTTTTTTTAATTTTTATTTTAATAATGATATCATTGTAAAATTTTAATATCACATTATCTATATTTTACTATATGTGTATTATATTTTTATCACTTTTAATAATTCTATTTTAATTCATATATATAAATCTAAAATAATCAATACGTTGATATGACCCATCTAGGAATTTTTCATAATTTTTTAGGAATAGCTATATTTTAAGATTAAAAATAAATTATCATATCTTAAAGTCAATATATACATAACCTATTTTTTAAATTTAACATTATTTACTTTAAACCTATCTCCACACCTATTGGAGTTGATATTAAAATTTATCAAAAAATTTCATGTGAAAAATCAAATCCTACTTTGTATAGATAACTAGTTACTAGTTTAATCTAACTATTTATAAACCAGATATTTATTATACAATAGGATTTGCTTCTATGTTAATGTAGTATCCTTATATAAATCATTGGAAACTTTATAAAAAAATACTAAAGTATATCAAAGGAATAATTATGGATTATTTTATTCTTTGATTGATAATGTTTGTTTATATGGTTATTTTGATGCTAATCATGCTAATGATGTTATATACTATAGAGTTACTTTTGGATATGTTTTATAGTATTTCATAAGTATTATCCCTTGGATCAACAAAAATAAACTAAATATTTCTATCTCTTTTACAAAAGTAGGGTATATAAGCACTATGGAAGTTGTTATGTAATTTATGTGGCTGCAAAGATTATTAAAATACTCAATAAAGTGTCTCTCATAGTATAAATATTAATTTTAACAATAAAATTTTCATATCCTTAGTAAAAAAATAATTTTAACACTAAATAAAAAATCATATTAAATTTCATGTGCATTTCATCAGAGAAAAAATCTCAATGATGACCTTAATCTTCGTTATTATCTAGTGGATGATCAAGTGGAAAATATCTTCACTAAACTTCTATGTACTTCAAAAAATGTAAAAATTTTAGAAATGTTAGGCATTTTAGATTTTCCATTTATGGGTAATGTGCATGATAATTTGACCTCCTAAGGGTTGTGGTGTTCCTCTTCTTATTTATTGTAACAACATTATTAAAAGTCACTCTATATGAATTTATGTGTAAACTTCATATTATGTAATTTTATATGAATCTATTAGAGCATTTTATAATGTAGGCCCTTATTTTATAAAAGGTTTAAAATTATTGTAATCATATATCCATGATAAATTATGGGATATAATCTCAATATCATTTTAGCCTAAACAATCACGCTAAGTTATGGATTATACAAAAAAATATATAAAAAGGTAAATATTTGCATGTGTCCCCACTAAATATTAAATGGGAATGTTGGAACATTAATATTTATGTGACATATACTTGTATAAATTTTTTGATCCATATTATATAATTTAAGTTTATTTAAATCATAAATTTAAAAAATCATTTACTAAGTGAATTAAAATAAAACTAATATAACCGTTTAGGGTTATAATTAGTTACGTGTGGAAAGGTATAACCATATTGGGGTATAGCCATTCAATTAACTTTATAGAGATATTTTACACATTTTTTAATTCCTTTTAAATAAATTCATTTCAATATAATCAATTTTTGGATAATCAAGAGAATGTATGTGTGGAAATAATCTACTAGCATATTTGTCAAGTTGTAACTCTTTGAGATTTATTATGTAGATATTTAGTTAGAATAAGTGAGAGGGAGGTGATATTATATTTTATAATATTTGTCAATATACTAAATTCTCTAGGTTAAAAATAATATTGACATGATAAATCCATACATTTCTTTTTCAACACCATATCATAATGGAAATATAAATAACATTATAATGGATTATTCTTTTAGTTTTGTGTTTTTTACCTCTTAAGAGGTTTTCCCATGTTATATTTATATTTGAGTAGTATATTTTTAATTAATGGTAAAGGTCAAGTTGATTTTGAAATAGGGCCCAAAACCTTATACAAGAATAAGTTGTTATGGACTAACAACTAGATATAACATTTAGGACAACAACAAGAATCACCAACCAAGACCACACAAGTAATGAAAAAACCATTTTAAAAAAACAACTTCAAAATTCACCCATATATTTATTCTTATGGGATCCTAGGATCATATAAAAATTATTATTTCTTCTACCTTTCATTTTATTGCTCATTACCATCTACTCTCCACCTTTTATAGAATCTAGCTTCTCTACATTTCCAATTTAGGGTTGAGATACATCATCCATTAAAAATACCTTTAATTGTTTTAACCAATTAAAACCATAATTAATATTATTTTCCCTAGGAATAGGTTGAAATGTAACCAAAATTAGATCTATAATAGAACTAGTGTTAACCACAAAAACACCCTTTAGATGAATATGATTAAGAAAATCTAGAGGTAGATCAAAATCACTATACTTAGAATTTGAAAGATCTATTTTAAGATGAGAATGGATGAAATATTTACACCACAAAGATTTCTTATGTCTTCTATTTTTTTGCAATGTTTAGTTAGATGGCCTATGTCAAAATAACTTTGACATCAAAATTAGAGACACTCATAATAAAGAGGTTGTGACCAAGAACACTCATAACTATTATGCAATATTTGAACAATATGTTAATTTGATTTTTTTTATTGCATTTAATGATGCATCTTTAATACATTTATATAGTTTACAACTATTTAAACAACACATATTTTAGTATTGAGTGTATTCTAACAATATCACCATATCCATATGGTATCTTAATTTCATCAATAATTATTTAAATAAAAATACTTTCTTACTTGAATGACTCTAAATTCAATAAATCACTAATGTAAAATATTTATTATGCAAACCCTTCTTCTAAATTTAGTCATCCTTTAGTCTCATAAATACAAAATTATCATTAATTAACCCATGTTCCAATTTTTTATCAATTCCTAAAAATTTTAAAAACCTAATATTTATTTATAATTCCATGTACCCTAAGTTTTTTTTCTTTGGGATTATAATACCATTCAATTTTTAAAAAAAAATCCAAGTGGCAAAACTATGTTTAGGGGTAAATTTAGACTACACCTCAAGGTTGATTTACCTAATAGTGATTTCATTTCTATTTCCCTTACCATAAATAACATATTTGTGCATATTTCTTAACTCATGATGTCATTATCCTTTAAATTATTCCTTCAAAAATGACATATACATTTTCCTCATTATGCTCTTAGATACAACACATAGTCAACTTTTTAATGTCCATATGCAACATAAACCTCACATATATAGATACATAGTCATTTATGTGCATGAATCCACTAGTTATCCCATATATTTTGTGATCTTATGTTTTCACCTTACCCACACTAATTATGTGCATGGTCCTCCAATGCATCAATTAGTCTAAGATATACTATATTAACTATGTGATGGTTGTTTCTCCTCATTGTATAAAAAATGAAAATTAAGTTTGGGTTACTCCTAAACAAAATGGGTCTCAAAGGAAATAAAATGTAGGATCTTATAAAAATGTGGGAAAACTATGATAGATCAAAAGTATGAGAAGAAAAACTAATAGGGAAGTAGTATAGGGTTCTCAATTCATGATTTAAGGTATACGTTTTAATGGTCCTCCTAGATGGTGTAAATTAATATTATTACTTGGAATATTAGAGGGATGAACCACTTAAATAAGGAAATAATATTTTTGGATGTTCATAAAATTAATTTATAATGTATTTTGGTAGTTCATGATATAAATATGATGAGAATTTGGTTGAGGAAATGAAGAATGAAGTGTAAAGGGAGGCTTAGGTTGTTAGTGTTAGTTCTCCAAGGCCTACTAGTGGGATTACAACTCTTTTGGATGATAAGGTGATAAAACATGATGCCCTATTAAAAAATATCTCATTATTTGGATGTTATTTTTAGATAAAAATTAAGACTTTAATTGGATTCTCTCCAATGTATATTCTCACAATTTACCTATAACACATAAAATATTATGGAATGAGATTAGTTTATTTAATTAAAATTATGTGATTATTTTTGGATGTTCATTGGATATTTAAATACTCTTTTCAGTCCTTATGTGAAAAAATGAGGATCTTGGTTTTTCATAAAAAGTATAGACTTAAAAAAAATTATTTATAAAAAGGGTTTGATGGATTTTGAGTTGAGATGTTATACTTTTACTTGGTCTAATAGGTGGTTAGGAGATAATTATATTTACGTTAAATTTTATCATGTTCTCATATCTACTAATTAGTTGTTAAATCAATATTTTTGTTTATCATCAATGCTTAGAATTAGGTCTGATCATAATCCTCTTATTATAAATATGTATGATAGAGGTAAGAAGGAGATAGCCCCATTTAGGATTGAATATATGTTGTTTTCACATCCTAACCTTGTTGATAGGGTCAATGAGTGGTGGAATATTGACATTTTAGCTAGTAATATTTTTAGATTGGCTAAGAATCTCATGAATTTCAAGTGTATTAAAAAATTGTGAAATAGATAGATTTTTTGGTAATATCTTTTTAAGAATATAGGAGATTACATTGGAAATTGAATAATTTCAAGTTATTTTAGATGATATTGGTTTGACTAGGGATACTTCCCTTGAAGAGAGAATTATTTTATGTGACTGTCATTCTATTGTGGTAAATGAGGAATCCTTTTTGAGGTAAAATTCAAGGGATATTTGAATCAAGAAGGGAGACCAAAATACTTATTTCATAGTTCTACTCTTAAGCATAGGATACATAATATGATCTCTAAATATTTTAGAGAATATGGAATTATTTTCTTTGATCCTCATATTATTAAGGAAGAAACTATTTATTTTAAAAATATATATTTGACTCCACATTTGATCTTAATGGGATTATTCTTCAAGAGTTTATTGCCAATATTCCTTATCTTATTTTCCATTAGGATAATGTAAGTTTTCTGAAGCCAATGTCTATAGAAGAGGTTAAAAAAATATGTTTTCTATTAAATAATTACAAGGCTCTAAGACCAGATGGTTTCTTGATGTTCTTTTTTAGTTTTTTTTGGATATTTTATTAATGTACATTTGGTGGTGATATTTGATGAGTTTTTTACATATAGAAAGATTCTCAGGGAATTTAATAATTATATCATTTATTTGACTCCAAATAATTGTGGTTTTACTACTTTTAAATATTTTCAACCTATTAAGCTATGCAATCTAGTCAATAAGATCTTTACAAAAATTCATGCATTAAGACTTCAACCTTTGATGGAGAAAATTATATCCATGAATCAAGGATGTTTTAGTCTAGGATGTTAGATTCATGATGATATCATTACTCTACATTAAACTATCCACTCTATGGATAAAATTAGTAATGAAATCATGATTTTTGAACTTGATATGAGTAAATCCTAAGACAAGGTTGATTGGGATTTTTTTGATATAGTTATGAATAAATTTGGGTTTTACCCTCATTTTTTATTATGGATTAAGAGCTACATCTATTTATCCATGTGAAATTTTATTATGTAGTAAGTGAGGTATTAAATAGGGGGTCTTATTTATCCATTCTTTTTATCATAACTGAAGATTATCTCAGTAGGAATTTACTTGATGCTATGCGATAGGGGATTTTGGAAGATTTTAAGCCTATAAATGTGTGTCTTCTACCTTACATCAATAATTTTTAGATGAAATTATTAATATTATTATTGTTTATATTAAAGAAGTTGAGGAAATAAAAAAGATTCTTGATATCTATGAATAATCATCTAAATAGAAGGTTAACTTATATAAAATTTCATTATTTTTTTTGTAAATACTCCTTTGAATAGAGAACATAAAATAAGCTAGATTTTGGGATGTCAAATTAATTATTTTCCTCCAAGTATTTGGGTATCCATCTATTTTTAATCCCATGTATCTTCCTCTTTAAAACCCTCTTATTAATATTCTAGAATAATTTCGTTGGTTGGAAGGGAGATATTATTTTACATGTAAGCAAGGTTATGTTTTTAAAAGATGTTTTATAGAGCTTTAAAGTTTATCTAATGTACCTTTTCATAATGAAAAGATTTATTTAGGAGAATATATAAATGATTAAAAAAATATTCTTATGGATGGGGGGCTAAGGAGAAGCAAATATTTCCTTTGGTTATTTAGGAGGTATGGCTCCCTAAATACTTTTTGGGTTCATGTATTAGAAGTTTAAAGTTAATGAATAAAATTTTGGTTGCTAATATAAGTTGGATATTTATTAAAGAGTCAAATATTTGGGTTAACATTTTTTAGACCAAATATATGGAGAGTAAAAATGCAGTTGTCTTTATCTCTATGTATTTATTCATTACATGATCTATTATATGGAAATTATTTGTTAAGAATAGGGATGCTAATATTAAAGGTTGTAAGTGGAAACTTAGGAATGGAATGGTCTAAATTTTATATTTTAGGATGATCCTTTGTTTGTATATTATCCATTAAGTGAATTGGAGCCTTGGCATCAAGTTAGTTTCCTAGTCCAATGTTATTATGGTTTTATGGTAGTTGATTATATTAAACTAATAAAATAATGAAGACAATGTATTCATATATAGATTTGGAATGTATAATAACAATCCATGCGTATAATTTCAAATTTAAATGTTTTTCTTATAGGAATTCATTATAAAAATTTACAACATGAAGGTAAATTATTATTGAGAAATTTTAATGGTGGTAGTTATAATGTTATATTAGGCTAAAATAATATGGTTTCTCTTATATATGAGGGAATACCTTGGCATAGAGTTTTGGATAAATATATAATTCCCAAAGTGAATATATTTTTATGGTTATGTATCCATAATAGTATCCTCACTATGGATAACTCAAGAAAAAGAGGAATGTTTTTGGTTAGTAGATGTCATTTATGTGTTCTTGATAATGAAACTATTTTTATTATTAAGATAAAGTGTTATTTTCTATTTAAGGTATGGGTTATGGTTGTTGAGAAATTATAGATTTTTTGGGCTCACCCCTATTCTTTGTTTCTTTTTTGGCCTACTTGGGAGGCCCCCTTTTAAAATCAAGAAATAACAAACTTTGGTGTTTGGATTTTAATCACCTTCTTTTAGGGTTTCAGAAAATCAAAATAATAGGATTTTTAAGAATGCTAAGAGTCCAATTAATATGTATCTTCTCATTGATAATTAAAAAATTATTAATTAGGGGAAGAAATATATATTTTCACCTTTATAAGAGAAAATATCTTGTAATTGATATTATATTTGGAGAATAATACTTTAGAGGTTCTTATATTAGAAAGTAGGGAAATGTGAAATGGATGATCCATTCACCAAGATGGGTTAGTTAAATATTTTTGGGCCTTGAAATGTAATTTGGGTATGTTAAGGGGTGGTGATGATGGTATGTTATGAGGGAAGTATGGGTTATCATACTAATCATTTGGTAAAAGCTTTGTATACTTTATGGGGAGTGCAATTGGATAGGGATATTGGTATTAATATATTTTGATTGAGGGGAACACCCTCAGTATTATAAATTGCATTAAAAATATTAATAAGGTAATCTAAAGCATTAGCCATATCATTGAAGAAATATTCATTATTGGTAATTCCTTTCAAAATTTTAGTTTTAGTCATGTCTATAGGGAGGTTAATTAGTTAATTGATATATTTTATAAGAGGGGTGCAGTGGCATCATTTCTCAAGATTTAGATTAAAGAGGATGAATTACCAAATGATATTGTTGTTATCATTATAAGAGAGTGATTTTCACAATTTTTAAGTTTTATTTTTTATGCTCTCAAATTATGATTAGTTCTTATTATACAATGTGGAATTAGAATCTTGATGTTTATAATAATGTATTTTCTATGGAGTGTATGTGGATTCTTGGGAGTAATCATTATTTTCAGGTTATTTACTATAATACATGACATGATAGTTTTGATATTATGGTATATATTTTCATTAGGATTTGTCATAAGGTGAGGTGTGCTAAGGCATGGGAAAGTGTTATTTTTATGTGGCATTTCTATTCCTTTTTAGTGTTTATGTCAATAATAATAGCTCATTCTCTTCAAGATTAGGGAGGATTTGAGTAAAGATGAACTAATTTAGGCTAATGAGTTAAGGAATTGTTGTGGTGTTAATTTGTACCCTTGGAGAGGGTTTTTTAGACTCACTCCAATTGATCCACAATATGGGAACAACCCCAGGCTATGGGTATCTTATGATGGGGTTGGGCTTTTGGATAAGGCCACAATCCTCTTGATGGATCACATATACTAATGTTTGCAGTAAGAAAAGGATTTAAAAAATGGAATATGGCTCTTAATAAAGCTAACAAGGTGATGAACCAAATTAAGTGATAACTCACATAAACATAAAATATACACTAAAGAATCATAAGATAATACAATACAAGCTCACATAATATAAAAATCTATCTAATTGTGTAAGTATTTCATACACTAGGTTTAGAAAGTAATGAATGAAGATAAGATGAATTATAAGACTCACACGAAGCTTACATTAATGGCAAAAAATAACACAAATGTTGACCTATAATCACCTAGAAAACACTCTAAAATAATCAATAAAGAAGGAAAATGAGCATGGAACATTCTCCTTCACAATGCCATCATACACAAGCTTACTAAACATAGTTCCAAAAGAAAGAGATAGGAAAAGAAAGTATTTATTATCTTCAATAGGTCTTTCATACATGTTTTGAATGAGTCTAACCTTATCAAATGAGATTCTCTTACTCTTTAGAATTTAGAGAGAAAATATTATCAAAAGTCAAAGAGTTTTTTTTTTAAAACTAAGAGAGAGATTACAAAATGGGAAATAATGGGATATATAAGACAAAGAGGAGAGAGAAGAACATGTCAATCAATATAATTAAAATGAGTTATAATCACTTGGATGGGGTCCCAACCACTTTTTATCTATTAGAATTAATTTTGTCTTCTAGCTAACCATTCCTTAGCTCCAAAATAACTTCAATCAATTCATTGGATTTAGAAGATATACTAAAAGACAAGAACTTATTTGTGGTGGTGAGCCATGATTTAAAATTATGAAGAAAACACTTTAAAGGCCTTATAAAAGACTTGAATGCTCCATATGTACTTCTCTAATCCCAAAAGTTCCTTCTTAAACTTTTATGCCATATCCCACTTATCTTTACTATAAGTACAAAGTCCTCATACCTTAAATTCAAATATATATATGCCATGTCTACTTTAAGTAGCTATAGGTATGTGATTATCATACATGTGACCATGTCGACAGATAAAAAACTCCATTATAATCACGTATCTACCCCTACTAAAAATTTGGGCATAAGTCTATATTATATATTGAAAACCAATCCAATTTATGTGTTTTCATATAATTAATATATATTAATAAAAATCCTATAGGATGCATGGCCTCATTATTAATCTCCATTAGGTCTTAAAAAGGCCCATTCTTTCCATTAAACCTTATAAGAATTGAGAACTCATTATATATATAGATATTCTATAAATAGAAAATGAACACAGTTAAGGAATAATACTACAACCCTTGAAGATAGACCTTGCATGTTCCAAATATTTGAACCCAAGGTTGATATTGATCTTTAATGGTAATGAAACTGCAATATTGGCAACCTTGACTACATGAATTTATCTACTTGTGGCATTTGACTGAGCTCTAATGTAGACATATCTCTTTGAAGCACTTGATTTTGTTTGATGTGAGTCAAATTTTACCTTTATTTTATTCCCTTTTCTTTCAAATTTTAATATTGATCATGAATCATCTTGTTCATGCACTGTTAGATTTTCTTACCTAGATTGCATGTGCATCATTGATCTTTCTCTATACAAATGAACATGAGCCATAAATATTATACTAGTCTAACATAGTTGAGACATTTTTCACCATCTCATCAGTCTTTTATATCCTCTAACCTTTTGAATTTGAACTCGCCATTAGATCTATTTTGTATGATTGCACATGCTTCATTGATCTTCCTTGACCCACTGGCCTTGTCAATTAATGCTTGTTATTAGATCTTGATTCTACTCTTGAGATTACACCACTTGTAACTTATATGTTCATGTTGAATTTTTTAATTGATGGTCACCATTGATCTCTTTGTTATTATTGAATGCATACCATTAAATCTTTGGGACCCACTTATATTTTCCTCACCATTGAATCTTCTATATGATTGAATGTCAACCATTGATCTTTGATAATTTAAATCCAAACAAATATTTTATAAAGCATAAATTTGATTTATATGTAAGTTTTTAAGGTTTTTTAAATCCAAATATTTATTTGATGTAGCTTCAACTTGAAATCCCCATAAACATCTCATTTTTCAAGTCTAACTTTGAAAGCTTGTAACTTGAGATATATAACTTATCAAGTCACGAAATTTGTAGAGAAAAAAATAGGCATGATTAACTTCATGTCCATGTGATATTTTGGATTAAGAGGCTTTCCAAATTACATTTATTAAATGCATAATCAAGTTGATTTATCCATTTTTGTATGATGTGCTTGTGATGATCTACTTTTTTGGACTTGTGTAAGAAACAATTCTTTTTTAAAAGGATCTAATGAAATTCTAAGTCTATGTGTAGCACAATTCATGCCCCTGAATGATTAAAACACAATGAGAACTTATTTCTATTTACACTTTGAAAATTTAGACCTATTTCCAAGCCTATTTTTCAAAGATCAATGAATATCACTTTAAGCTTGCTTAAAGTGTTTCAAAAGCTTTACAAGAAATATGTGATATTTAGACCACTCATTCAATCTAGAAATATAATAATATATTTAAACCCTTTATAATAAAAATATTATTATGTGGGTGAAATTTGGCCAACATTTTTGGCAACATCCTAGGGTTACATTCCTGCTATGCAAGAGACTAATAGCCTTGAACTGATCTAGTGGGCATGAAGTCTCAAGACTTTTCCCAACTAAAAATATTTTAAGATTGATAGAAGGATAACCCTTTCTATACACTTTCTTTGAATATAAAAGGAATAAAAGAAAAAACAATAACAAAGTACCAAGGCACCTATTGAAAGGGAAATGCATAACTAAAAGGAAATGTGCTTGAACCACTTAAATGAAAGCATGAAAAACTACACTAATCTGTTACAATTTCATATAATAGATACAAAATCTTCTAATAAAAAGGTTTTAAATAAATTCCATTGACTAGGATGGGTAATACCTCTACTTATTTTTGGGCAAACTAAAAAGCATTATGTTGTTTGCATCCATAGAACAAATAAGGGCCACTCCACAACCTATCAAACTCAGTATGGTTGCCCATTTTGGGCTTATTTGAGTCCCACTTAAGGTCCCTTATTTTAGTTCTCTTGTCAAAGGAGTTTTTGACTAGAGGTTGGTGTGATTCCAATGTATTCATTACATGGTCCCTAATTTCTTTAAGATCCATGAGCTCTATCAACCTCATGTTTATAGGCTCACTCTCTATCAACTCAAGCTGATGGGCTAATTCTAATATAGGTAGTTTAAGAGAAATGGGAAATTTGGCTTTCCTTAAATATACAAAGAAATATGGAGAATGTCTAATGGTAGCTTTAGGAGTCACTCTTTCAACCCATAAGGTTGTCCTTATCTTGGTATGCTATGTTCTTTGATTTTCCTCCATAGTTCTCTTGACAATCCTTATCAAGTTCTTATTTGTGGACTCTACAAGTCCATTGCCTTAGGGGTAGTAATTTGAGGATTATTGAGGTAGATGCCAAGCCTATGTGCCCATTCATTTATCTTCATACCAATAAATTCTAATGCATTATATAAAATTATGTAGTTGGGACACCAAACCTGGTTACTATGTTATCATAGAAGTCCAATATTATTATTTCATTGGATTATTTTAAGGAAATTGCTTCCACCCACCTAGTGAAGTAGTAAATTATAGTAATCATCCACTTATTTCCTAAACTTGAAGGTGGATTTATCATTCCTATGAATTATAACCCTCATTTCATGAAGGGTTGCTCCAGTTAAATTAAGTTGTGTGGAAGAGTTGTTAATCTTTATTGTCATGTGTAGTCATATAAAATGAAAAAATTAAAACTTGATAATGGATAAAGACACCTAACCCTTAGGTCCCTCCTGATTACTCTATAAACCCTCTTAGGATTGTTTTCACTAATTCACAATCATCCATGACCTTCCATACTTGACCCCATCTAATCTAGGACCTTCTCTTCATGACTAATCCATCCCCCCATATCTCATATGCTCAAGATAATAGTGCCAAATTTGGACTATATCCCTAGACCCTAGTGTGTCCCCTTTTTATTGCTCTTATCCAATCACAATTTGAGTATAGATTACCATTTTTCCTTGATTCTTCTTGTTCATTGTGTTGACCTAGTCCAATTTCATCTAACCCATGACCAATACATCCATATAAAATCCCATTCAAAGATCATTTAGACAGGGTTGGAAAACATCATTCAAGGAATAAATAATAAAATCAATCCCACTCAATCAATCTTCTATATTCTATACATAAAACCAACCTATACACTTCACACTCTAGCCCCTAGTTAGCTCAAGCTTACCTAGTTTTAAAATTTCTTGCATTTCAATTAATTATTGCATAAAGGACTCTTAAAGGGAGAAATACATATGGATTTATCACTCATTAGAGTATTGGTATGTAGGTAGCATGCCCACAAATGAGGTGTGAAGCACATCCAATGCATCTTACACACATTAACCCATTTTCCCCATTTGCCAAAGTTTCTTTAATTATAGAAAATATATAAGTACATGAATAATAATATCTATAAGGAGATATTTTGACAATTAGGATCTAAAAATTATTATAAAATCTCAAAATAAGTAGGTGAACAAAACATAAATAGCTTAAATCCTTAGGACAACATTGCTAGAGAAGGACAACAATGACAGAGCCTACGGTGTCTAGTTCTGGTGCTCTAGCCCATTTAGAAAATGAAGTCCATGATATTTTTTGTGATATTTTATCAATCCTTGAAACAAATTTTTAAACCCTATGTTAGTTGAAATAGTCCAAAATAAGATGTGTTTAATTTTCTCTCTCTTACTACTATTTTTAGAAAAGGTCTAATTATAATTTAATTTCACAAATTAGTAGCTTTAATTAAAAATATAATTTACTAATTTCTCCTACTTATACCTATTTATTAAATAGCAATAAAACTCTATTATTCCAAATAATAAAAAATCATTTGGTGACCCTGACTTACTTTGAATTTTGCATAAAAACCCTAGAAACCTTAGGTTAAATTCTTAGCTGAATTTTCCCATTAATTTTTGAATTTTTTCTTGAATATTAAAATAAAAAATTACTGTCAAATTTAAAAAAAAATTATTAAATTTTAAAAATAAATTTATTTCAAATCCTATGTGCATCAAGTATCTCCCAATAATTTTCCAACATTAATCCAATAATTTCCTAATTTTTTGCTTGCACATATAAATCAAAAATTTATCTCAAATTTTAAAATTTTGTAGTAAATTTTAAAATAAATTTATTTCAAACCCTTGTTACATTAACTAGCTTCCATTAATTTTCCAATCATTTTTTGAATTTTTAGTTGCATATTAAAATCAAAAAATCACTTTAAATTAAAAAAATTCATAATAATTTAAAAAAAAATTATTTTTCAAAACCTTAGTTTCATCTACTAGGTGTCATTAAATCAAGCACTTTCCCATAAATTTATAATATTTTTTGAATAATTAACTAAGACATTCAATTTCAATTTTAAAAATTCATAATATTTTGTAAAAATATTTTTGAAAAAATCCCTAGTTGCATGTACTAGCTCCTATTTTGCTTCTTTAGGTATCGCCTTACATGTTTGGCATCTCAATATATTTTTTGTGTAGATTCCAATTCACTATGCTTATGACCTTATGTTTATTATATTCAATATTTTCCCTTTCTAGAACATTGCCTATTAAAACTTATTGCAAAACATTCAAACACATTTCAAATTGTTTTCCTACTTTAACAATGGTTTAATATACTGATTTTGATGAAATTGATAAAAGATAAATTCAAGAAATATTAACCAAACTTATAGATATGAAATATGACATGCTTATAATTCTAAAAGAGGAACAACAAAAATTGAATAATGGTCAATCTTCTCAAACCATAGAGCCACCAGTTACAAATGACACTATAAGGGAAACTATGTCTCAACGACCCCCTATAGCAGCCCAACCTTCTTCAGTACCAATAGTTACAACTAGTTCATATTTATCTCCTAACGTGATAGCCCTTGTGCAATAGATAAGATCTCTTCAATCCAAGGTACAAAATTTTCATCAACGTGCCTCTAGACCTATGTAGCATTTGGATTCATTTTCTCTTCTACATACACCATTGGCATGTCACATTGGTTTTACACCCTTGACAAAAGATTTTTTTAACCCAAGCTTACTCTTTATGATGGAAAGGGTGATCCAAAGACACATTTGAGAAATTTTCTTGCAACAAGCTTGGATTATGTCCCAAATAACTAGTTATTTACCAAGATATTTCCATAGAGCCTAAATGATTATGATTTACAATGGTTCTATAGTCTACCAAATTAGTTAGTCTATGCATTCAATCCATTAGCTAACATATTCATATCACACTTACTATCAACATTGGTGATGAGGTTTCATATGCTCAAAATTCTCAACAAAGAGAATGACCAAATGGGAATCTCACAGACTATGTTATTAGGTATAAGACCATCTTGGCTAAGATGACTAGACCCATAATAGATAAAAATTTGTAGGACCTTTTCAAATAAAGTCTTCTATCATCACTTCATGAATCAATCATATTCAAAAGATTTTCTTCCTTCATTGAATTGTGTTACACATTAAAGGAAAAAGAAGTCAAACTAGTTTCAATGGGCAAACTAATTTTTGCTAATACATCAGACACAACTAATAAGAGTAATAATAAAGTCCCATATAAGGTAAATTTTAATGATAATAAAGGGTAGAATCAACCAATAGTTAATGTGGATTTAGATCCTCCTTAGTGAATAGTTTTATCATCACCCCCTTAGTGTACTTTTTCACATCTTTCAGTTCTTCCAACTAGGGTTTTATAGCAGCTTTTGGATTTTAATATCATATCTCTCCCTCCTACTTAAGAAGTTGATAAAAAAAGCCTCTTCCAAATGGATATGATTATTATGAATTTTGTGACTACCATAGGGAACCAAGCCATATGAAAAATAGATGCTTTAGTTTAAATTACAAGACCTAATATATTCAAATGATATAGATCTTGGCTCTTTAATTAAGCATCCACTAACAAAGTAAGCACAAGATAAAGCATTGAAAATATTCTAATATCCATTTCCAAAACATTAAAAATAGGATATAAGGGATACATTAGGGGTTCATCATGCATATCATGCACATCCACCATGAGATACATGCATGGCACTTTCAATTGAGCTACATCCTTTGAAAAACATGATCAATGTATATAATTCTAGAGTTCCATCTAGATCTTCTATCTCCTTCTCAGAGTAAGTGATCACTAAGGATGATTCATATTATCATGTACTCTTTATTAGATCTCACATTCATAATCAACCTATTCACAATGTGCTTATTGACAATGGTTCTAGTCTTAACATGTGCACCTTGACACTAATACTACATTTGGGTTATTTAGATCAGGATATCACTCTGACAGACATAATTATCAATATTTTAAGTGGAAATATATAGAGTTAATTTGGAAAGATAGTAATTTAAATAAAAGTGGGTCCCACACATGTGGCCACACCATTCACTATAGTTCCCAACACACGAGTTTTTTATATGTTACTTAGTCAACCATGGATTCAAAAACTTAGAGTAGTACCTTCTATAACTCATAAATGTGTGAAATTTATAACACTAATCATGTTATTATAGTAAATTTAGTTACATATGAGTTACCACTCCCCACTTTAGAGCCATATAATAGTTTTTAGTCACTAGTTTTAGTTTCACCACTAGTTTCAGTTTCACCACTAGTTTTAGTTTTGCCACTAGTTTCAGATTCTCCTCTAGTTTCAGTTCTTTTTCAACTTCAGATGTAGACATAGTTGAGGTATCCCTTACTAGTATAGAGGGTTAATACACATTCATATTTTTAGGATTATAGATAGCTTCCAACTATATTATTCACACTAAAGGAAGTCTCATTGAGATCTCATACATCTACACATAGAGCACATGTTTAGAGAGCTTCTCCTACTTCCAAATGGGTCCTTAAGAACCTTATAGTTCCATCCACTTATTAGAGTTACATAGGGACCCCACAATCATTTTATACTTAAAATATTTTAGATAATCTATAACATATATAACCTTTAGAGCCACATCCCCAACATTTCCATCATGTCTCATGATCATGCACGATTCCACTCCTTGGTATAGGACACAATGATAGGGAGTCTTGCATGACTTATCAATTAGTATCATTTTACCTTAGCAATACCTATACATAGTTTATTATGATTGATTTTATATAGTTCAAATATTTCAAAAATCCAAAAACATTCAAATATAATAAAACACCAAAAAATGTTTTGATTATATGCATCATCTATGCTTTACACTACTACTACTATGTTAGGACTTACATTTTCTATTTCATGATATTGTATGTCAATTTATCTATATTATCTACTTCACTTGATCTTATTTTTGTGTTTTTAGTGACATATAATTACTTCATTACTTCACTCTACCCACTAATGTGGCATATTACTTCTACATTTGAGACACACATCAATATACATACCCAATGGGGTCATCTTCTAAATGAATACACCATCTAGGTTATGCCATTCCTACACTACACACTCCAAGTTATCATGTTGATGTATATTACTTACTAGATTAAACATGTTATTATATCAACATTTCACTAGTATCTAGCTCTTGTGTATCTCTTCACATATACCTAGTCTTGCACTAAACATGTCTTGCATACTTTCACTCTTGCTTTGATTAGTTAGATGTGATTCTATCTTCCCAATTATTACATGCTTTATCTTATTTCTTAGTGTATCTTATTGGATTATATTTATATATCTTGTTTGTCTCTTGTATGTGCCTTAGGAAATTTGCCAATGTCCTTTTCTTTTACTCTTCTATGAGCCTGTGGCCCTTGTGCCAACATTTCTTGTTTCACTTGTATGTGTATGTTACATTTGAACATACCTTGTATACTTACTTTCTAGTTTGACTAGCATGTGCCCATGTCCGTTGTTTGTGTGGCCCCTTAGCTACCCTTATATGCTTCTTTCTTATTGATTTTTTTGATTATTACTATATTGCTTGTCGATTATTGTAATGCCATGATCTATACCATGCATTTTCTTATTCTCTTGGATACCATGATGGACATCATACTCTATCCCTCCAACTAACAACTAACAACTAATAAGTAACCACTAACTAGACTTTAAATTCTATTTCAATATGTTGCACATGCTATTACATTATTATATCTATATAGGCATACCCTTGTTGATCTAGCAATCTCACAACTCAAACCATGATATATCTTGAGATGTCTTATTGATTATCATTTTTATATCATGTATCAGTGCAACATAACACACTTCTAGGGATTATTCTTCTAAGGTCAGTCATTATAGGGTACCTATTCTTACCCTTAGAAGTGGGGAAAATAAATAGGGTTTTTTTTATAGAGATTAGAGATCCTATTAGTCAAAAAATCTTGTTTAAAAACAACCAAAACAATAACCAGTCATCAAACCACTCAGAATAGACTAGGTAGATAGTTAGGATTTTAGAATAGTGATTAGTTTCAACCCTATATAATAGCATCAAGGATGGAATACAATGTTAGACACTAGGGTGTTCATTTTTGGTTCTCTTATCTAAATAATAAAAAAAAGGTTTTCTAGAAGTAGGCAAAAAGGTAGGTTCAGCTACAATTTTTCACAATAAGACCAATTCAAATCAATAGTTTTCAATATAGTTTTCTCAGAGATTCTAGACATAGGGGGCATCATGTGTGGGATTATTGGTTCTCACTTATAGTTTAGATATGATAGTTGTTATAACTTCTATATTAAAATCCATGTTTTAGACACTAATGATTGGGGAAGATTGCATAGCGCTTTTGCTTATTTTCTTTTAGCTTTTAGCATTACCCAAGCATTCTCAATAGTTTTATGCTGTATTTCATCTATAGGTGGTTGGCATATTTTGTAATTGATTTCATATAAGCCTAACCTCCACATTCTTGAGTGGATTTCACACAAGCTAAATTTCTAGTTTTGGAGGTGGCTTTCATACAATCCCAATCTCCATCTTTTCTAAGTTGGCCAACATTTGCCTAGTTTCCATCATAAATTTGGTTATCCACATCACATTTTTAGATTTATAAAGCATTTAGGGCTTTAGAAGACATCTCATATGATATATACATTCATACATACTAGTATCAGTTATTAGCTTCACTTCATGGGGTAATGATGGAGCCAAAGGGTCATCCTTTATATTCTTAAGCCACCTATTTAAAGGGATTGGACACATAGTCCAAACATTGATTCATACATGCATGATTATATAGCTTCACTCAGTGGGTGATGATGGAGCTAAAGGACCAACCTTTGCATTCTTAACCCACTTTTTAGGGAATTGAGAACTCAACTCCATTCATGATATAACTTTTCGTACAACACCATCTAACATTACTCAGCCCTACTTAGTATCATAATAAATTTTATATTGGTTTATGTACTTGATGAGGTGTATTCATTCCTTTCTCTTCATCTCTCTTACCCAACTTTGTACATTCTTGTTTTATATTGCATATAATAAGAATTTGTCTACTCTTTATTTTCCTTTCATAGATTCACACTTACACAACATGCTCTCCATGCACTATCTAGCATTACTCAGCATCACAAGATTCATGGGATTCACCTTTATAGGTAAGTTTAGGTACACTTTATATTTTCTTTTATCCTAGTATTTTGATTTGTTATATCACTATAATATAGGGGGTGGAGGTAAATGTAGTCATATAAAATGTAAAACTTGGTAACTTGAGCATGGATAAAGACACCTAACTCTTACGTCCCTCTTACATGACCTATAAACCCTCTTAGGCTTGTTTTCACTAATTATCAGCCATCTATGGCCTTCTAGACCTGAGCCCATTTGAGTCAAAACCTTCTCTTCATGTTTAATCCATCCCCCTATGTCTCATTTGCTAAGTAAAATAGCACCAAAGTTGGACTTTATCACTGGACCCTAGGGTGTCCCCTTTTTAGTGCTCCTATCTAATCACAATTTGAGCCCAAATTAACATTTTTCCCTGATTCCTCTTATTCATTATGTCAACCTAGTCTAATTTCATCTAAACCATGACCAATAGATACATATAAAATCCCATTTAAAAATCATTTATAAAGTATTGGAAAACATCATTCAAGCAAGAAAGAATACAAGAAAAACCACTCAAGCAATCTTCTATATTCTCTACATACAACCAACTTATACACTTTTAAGCCAATTCAAGACCTTACACTAGTCCCTAGTCATCTCAAGCTTACCCAGTTTTAGTATTTCTTATATTTAAATTCACTATTGATTAAATAACTCTTAAAAAGATAACTACATATGGCTTAATCCCTCCTTAGAGTATTGGTATGTAGTCAGTGTGCCCACACATGGGGTGTGAATAATGTCTAGTGAATCTTACACACACTAAACCCTTTTCCCCATTTGCCAAATATTCTTTCAATTGCATATAAGATACAAGTAGATGAATAATCAGATCTATAGGGATATTTTTTGATAGTGAGGACCTAAAATTTGGTACACAAGTTCACATTGAAGAGGTGAACAAAACATAGAAATCTTAAATCCCCAAGAAAAAAAGACCAAAGAAGGACAATAACATCAGATCCTAGGGTGTCTAGTTATGGTGCTCCTCTCTAATCAAAAAATGAAGTCTAAGATCCTATTTATGATAGTGTCTCAGTCTTGCACACAAATTTCTAGACCTTGTCTTAGTTGGAATAGTTTATAATAAGCTAAGTTTAATTTTTTCTCTCACACTATTATTTTTAGAAAAAGTCTAATTACAATTTAATTTCAAAAATTAGTATCTTTAATTAGTAATATTATTTAATAATTTATCCTACTAAGACCTATTTATTAAATAGGAATAAAAATCCATTATTCCCAAAATAATAAATCATCATGCAAATAGAGCACACTTTTGTCATTTTATTACCCATGCATAGGTGTATTTGAAAAGGTTAGGCCAATAATAGCCATCTCTAATTATCTTAATTTTTGTTGTTCTTATAGAAAAATGTCCTCCTATAGGTCCATCATGAAACTAATCTAAGAGCTTTGTCGCTTGATTGTCATCAATGCACCTAATAATTACCCCATTGAGGTCCCTTCTTAAAATAACACCATCAACTATTGCATAAGGTATGGAATGAATTATAAAATACCTTATTTTTTCTCTATCCAAACCTTGAGGGAATTCTCTTATCATCAAAAAATGTGTCATGTCCTGGAGCTAACTATTGTGAGGTGGAGGTGCAATTGTCTATGAGTTGTCTTGTGTTACTAAAACAACTTATTTATCTTCTTGAAGATCATCAACCATCTACTCATAAAATCCTTTGACTTTTATCATCTTTGTGACTTATATCTCCACATCATACTATACAACCTTGGTAATCTAGCATGCTCCTTTTTCATTCAAATTCTTGTTGAGGAGAAAGTCCTTAACCCCAAGATGTGACACCCTAAGATGAACCTTACTATTGGAGAGCATTGGTCTAATTTTTTAGAGGTTCCTTAAAGCTGCATGAACCTTATTTTCAATGAACATATACCTCACCTCATATCCATCTATCCCTTGAATAAAAGAGGCAATTGGTTACTCAAGTCCCTCACCATTATTATGCATCAACATAGTTGATATGTTGTCAACATTGGTAAAGGTGAATAATATGATATCCTTTGATAAAATAGGATTCATAAGTGAAGGTGCTTATTTAATGGCTTGCTTGATGGCCTCAAATATTACCTTACCCTAATTTAACAAAACAAACACTTGAATCTTATTTAGCATGGTGGTGATGGGTTGGATTAGGTTTGTAAAACTAGGTATAAATCTTATCATAAAGTATATCTTCCTAAGGAATCTATAGATTCCTTTCTTACGCTTGGGCAAAGATAGTGCTAAGATAACACTTATTATATCAAGGTAAATGGATAAACCTTCCTTTGAGATAATTTAACCCAAAATTTTGCCTTCATGAATAGAAAAAATATATTTCCTAGGATTTAAAGAGATCCTATACTCTCTACATCTTTCAAATATCAACCATAGATGATCTAAGTATTCACTAGATTTTTTAGATAAAATTATGATGTCATCTAAGTAGATCAGTACCATTTGATTTAGAAACTATTATAAAGCCATGTCCATATCTCTTTGGAAATTGGACCCAACATTTGACAATTAAAAAGGAATATTTTGGTATTCATATGTTCCCCACTTTGTGGTGAAGGAAGTATTATATTGACCCTGTACCCAACACTTGGTTGTAACCTATATATCCATCCAAAAGGGAGAAGTATTCTAAACCAAAAAATATCTAAATAAGTTACTTTATTAATAGAAAAAATAGTGATATTTTAAAAATACCTTATTCAGATCCCTAAAATCAACACACAATCTAATTTCCCCATTCTTCTTCCTCACATGTACCAAATTGTCTACCCATGAGGAGTGTTAAATGGGATAGATGATTTTTTATTCAATCAACTTTGTCAATTATTTACTCATAATCTTTTCAATTTTGTGGTTTATAGGACTTTGTTTCTACCTGATAGGCTTGGAATTAGCCTTTAGTTTTATAGTGTGTTGGGATAGCTTAGGATCAAAACCTCTTAGGGCACTATAATCCCAAGCAAATATTTCTAAATATTCTTTAAAAATCTCTATGAAAGCATGCCTCTCAACTTTAGTTCTTACCTTCCCAAGATTGAGAAGCTTGTATTTGAAGATAAAGACTCTTTCATAGTTTTGTTCACTTATTAACATCACTACCTTATCTTTTCTCATATGGTCTCCCTCATGGGAAGACCTTAAAGAGTGACCAACCCTCTAGAAATCTTGTTGAATCTCAATTAAACTATCTTCTATTCATATTGATGTTGAATCTTTTATTGGTTCATTGAGTAGAAATTTTATTCCTCTTACAAGAAATAGGTAATTTTCTTATCATTCTCAAATACATTCTAATGATCTTCATTATCTGGTACTGATGGTCTTACCACCACTTTGACATCTAGTTACACCTTGGTATTTTCTAACTCATTTGGGATATCAAATTGAGCTCCCATAGCTACTAACCTATCAACATGCTGATTATTATTCTTTGGTACTTACTGTATGTTAAAGGCATCAAAATCCTTAATTAGGTCACACACTCTATGTTTTTAAGACTTCATCAAGGGACTCTTGGTGATATTATGGCCTATAACTGGGTGTATTATCAATTCAATATCCCCATAAACTTCAAACTATTTTATCCCTCTCTTATTATCCCATTCAATGCTGTGAATAAGACCCTCATATTCTACTTCATTGTAAGAGAAACTAAATTAGAACCTATAAAAAGATAAATACTTGTCATTTGAGGGAGATACTAGTATTTCACATGCACCTAATCCATGCTTACTCCTTAAACCATCAAAGAACAATTTCCATAAGCCAATAGGATCTTCTTGAGTTTTAATGAGGAATGGCATGGACTTATTCTCTTTATGTAAGTAGTAGACACCCATGTCCCTCTCTTCAACTTGTTTCAAGGGATCAACCAAATGATTTCCATTCCATAGTTTATGCAAGAACATGTTTGGTATCTCCTCAGGGTGAGTGTTTAATTATTTACTATCCATATGTTCATCTTCATCAAGAATGGTGAAATTAAGGTTTGTGTTATTTGGTCCATAAGGATTTATGTATAATTATGCAATGGGCTCAGGCTTGATAGACACTTTCATCCCATATCTTATTCTGAATGCCATGTATGACTAGTCTACTACTAGATAACCTCTAATATTTATTGTGAATTCTCTAGATAAGCATAGGGAAAAATGAGGAGGTACATATAGGATCAACACATCTTGAACCATTGAGACACTATGAAAATCATGCAAGGTCAATTTGAGTTTTTTGATGATACTAGATGGCTTGGTGGAAGAACCATCAAGCTGTAACACCCTTTAGATTGGGGCTCATACTTTAGACCAAGCTAGTCTCCTATAGAATTTTGCATTACTGAGGTTTTAGACCCAATATTTACCAATCAATTTTACACTAAAGAATCACCAATGATTTCTAAAATGTATAAGGGAGGAGGTTTTACCATCTTACTTTGTTTCTTTTCATTTGTTCCTTTGGTTGCATTGGTGAGAACCACATTCTCCTTGACTGGTGGTTTACTTAGAAACATTGATTCTTAAAAACCTTTATTGGAGGATGTCTACCTGAATAGGCATGTAGAGCATATCCCACATTGGCACAATCGCATTGTACATTTTCACTTCTTCTATAATGTTGATGTGTGAACCAATAACCTTTGGTTTTGCTTTCGGTTCCAAAATTATACTTTGAATTTATGATTTTTTGGGAAGAAATACATTCCCCTAATTTTGATTCTTTAGAGATATTGGAACCTTTGGAATAAAATAAAGTTGGTTTGGCTTTGATATTATAGGAGTAATGGTAGGAGGTTCCTTAGCTACTTCTTCATTACCATCCATGTTCCTTCTTTTAAACCTTGTATTTTTTCCACTAGAATGTATGCCTATATAGAACTAGCCTATTGATTGAGTGCATAACACTATTTTTAATCATATTTAACCATTATAGCACCTTATTAGATTTTTATTTAATTGGGGCTTTGACCTTGTTTCAGTTCTTCTAGTTTTGTCATCATGGTAACCTCTATGTTTTGAGCCATAAGAACCTGATTGTACCCATAATTGGTAGCCTGCTACCATTGATCATTGAAAGATTACATGAAATCCATGTTTGGAAAAAAAATTACCAAAAGACTAATTTCAAGGCATGGTACCCTCATCTTATTGAGTAACATTATTATGAATAGGGACAAAAGTGTTAGAAGTGCTTGCAACATTTGGATTATAGTTGCTCTATCTATTATAGGTAGGCTACCCTTGTCCTTAGATTTGACCTTATCTTTGGCCTTGGAAGTTTCCTTTGGCATATCTAAAAATTTGAAATGTAAGAGATATGGATATGATATTGTGAATTCTTGAGGCCATTTAAGCTCATTCACAGCTTCCAAGAGTGGAGAAATGTTTAAAGTCAAAGAGAAAAGTTGATAACCAGATTTGAAAATTTTAAACATGTCATCTTCTAAGAGAATAACTACTTATTTCTTAATCAAGGCACTTTCTTCAGCCTACGATGGAGCACATTCAAGTAAAGAATAAATTTAATGAAATATATTAAACAAATTTAAAGATTTATTCTCATGAATCTATAGTTAAATTGGGGTTTATTCAAGCTAAATGTTAGGAGCAAGCATATCAATTTCTTGACCACAATCATGAGGCTATAAGTCTTATTTTGATATCTTAGATTAGTAAATCAAAATTGCTTCATCTTCAACATCAAGCTGATGACTAGGCATACTCTCAAAGTTAACTTTATCTTCATGATGAATGGTAGCTATTGAGTCATCAAAGAACTCATGGGACAAACCTTCACCTTTTATAATTAGAGTGTCTTCCTCTTGAACATCAACAAACTCCTCTTCATGTACTTATTCTTGCATTTTCATATTGGACTCTACCTTAGATTTATCTTGCACTTGTTCCATAATTACATCATTATGGAAGATTAAAATATGTTTGTCCTTGCCAAGAGGTGTCCCAATCATGATTTCTTCTTTTTGGTCACTCAATTCACCTTCATTTTCTATTTCCTTATATACATCTTCTTGATTTGTGTTACAAAGGAGATGCTCTTCCTCAAAGAGTGACATAATAAACCCTTGACAATATTTAGTAAGATATAAAAGGCACCATAGATAATTGATGTTGCTCATGGATCTACTCTTCTTGGATCACCTTCACCTCCTCTCTCTATTGATTTTCTTCTTGAATATCTTTCCATGAAAGAAAGGCTCTAGGATTTTGAGGGGAAAGGAATGGAGGATGAATGATATCCTACTTGATCTTGAATTTAGTATCTTGGCTTATGCCTGATTATTCTTTCTTTTTTTATTATTGAATCTAATTCTAAGTCATAACCTTAGGTTTAGAAACCTCTACTTC
Organism: Torreya grandis; assembly: GCA_037957365.1. Lineage (NCBI taxonomy): Eukaryota > Viridiplantae > Streptophyta > Pinopsida > Cupressales > Taxaceae > Torreya > Torreya grandis. The sequence continues at coordinate 57,291 of JARHVA010010991.1, forward strand.
AATACTTATTTTTGTTATAGGTGAGAAAAGAGTTTTTAGTGGTGTTACCTTTGTAGCTACTATTGAATGCTAGACATGTTGATCTATAAAATCAATTTACTTGGCTAAATTAGCCTTAAAATCATGGATCAATTGGTTAGATATGTCTCCCTATAAAACTAAAGACGAAGTCTCCTTTATATTCTTCTAAGAAACATGGAGATTAGTCTCATCAAAACATGTTTTCTCAAACTTCTAAAGCCTCTCTTGAATAGACTCAGAAGTATGAAAGTTAGCCAAGGTCAGAATGAAATATTGAGGTCTATGATAAATGTTGGTTTGGCATTCATGAAGGGAAAAGGTAATCTCTATGGGGATATGTTATTGATTATGATGATCCTAGGGTGTCTCATAAACTACCAGCCTCTCTTCAATATTTACTATTAGACCACTTATGCCTAGAATATCAAAACTAAAATTTGAGTGACCTTACCTTATGAAATATGAACTCACCACTTTAGGTAGCTGAAAATTGGCTATCATGACTTGAATTTCATTCTTAGATATCTCATCTCTATATCTCTTCCTAGTGTCTATTCTTACCATCTCTTTCTCATAAATATATAGAGTTTTCTTGAATCTTGAGATGGATGAATTTGGGACTTGAATGGTTTCATTAGGAGGATAAAGAGATTCATGAGGGCTATCATAGTATTGGTATGGGTCACCATACTACGGGTAAGGATTTTTACATTGTTGATTATGCTCAACATAAGGTTAATAAAGATCATGGTAGGGATGATATAGGTTATGAGGAAGGTAAGAGCCATGCCCTTGATAATAAGGATCATGAGAAACTTGATAAGGATCATCATTATTTTGGTAAAATTTTTGACAAGGCTTATTAGGCTCATATGGATCATGTTGTAACTATTAATAAAGAAGTGAATGATAGGGGTGTTCACCATAGTTATTCATATCAACCTCATATGTTAAATGATATGTAATAACTGATAAAAATATTTAATGAGACATACCTAGGATTTTTACAACCAAAATCTTTGATTTAGACTCTCCATTAATGCTAACTTGCTTGCTTGCAAAAGTTAATTACAAGAAAGACACATCAATAATATTTACAATTTTTTGAATCTGTGTTCCCACCAGGCATGCCAAAAACTCTTATGGAATCAATTTGCACCATTAGGGAAGGTTCTTCAAGCTCCCTCCAATTCATTCATAATGTGGGTTTCCTATTATGGGGTTGGACCACTAAATAACGTTTACTTGCTCTTGATGGATCACCTATATTATTTTTTGCATTGAGAAAAGGGTTTTAAAGGGGGAATAAGTATCCTAAGAAATCTAACTAGGTGTTGCACCAGATGAAGTGAGAACTCAATCAACTATGAAATATACACTAAAGAAGCATAAGATATTATATTACAAACTCAAATAATCTCAAAATATATATAATTTCATAAGTATTTCATATATTATATTTAGGAATAAATGAATGAATCTAGGAGGAATTCTAAGACTCACACCAAGATTACATTAATGGTAGAAAAAAACACAAATCCAAACCTATAATCAACTAGGAAAAACCCTAAAATAGTCAAGAAAGAAAGACAATAGGCATGGAACAATCTTGTTCACATTGACATCATGCACAAACTTACTAAACATAGTTCTAAAATCAAGAGATAGGCAAATAAAGTCTTTATTATCTTCAAGAGTTCCTTCATACATGTTTTGATAGAGTCTAGCCTTATCAAATGAGAGTCTCTTACTCTTTAGATTTGAGAGATAAAATTTTATCAAAAGTTAGAGAGTTATCTTTAAAAAAGTGAGAGAGATCTTACAAAATGGGAAATAAGGGGAGATATAGGAGAAAAGGGAGAGAGAGGAGCACATCCACCAAGATAATTAAAATGAGGTTGAATCACTTAGATGAGATCCCAACCAATTTTTATCTATTAGGATTAATTATGCCTTTCAACTAGAAATTCATTAGCTCCAAAATAACTTCAAGCCCCTCACTATATTTAAAATACATACTAGAAGACAAAAACTTGTTGGAGGTGTTGAGACATGGTTTATGCTTATGAAGAAAACACTTTAAAGGCCTTGTAAAAGGCTTGAATGCTCCACCTATACTTCTCTGATCCCCAAAGTTACTTTTTAAACTTCTATGACTCCTCCAACTTATCTTCACTATAAGGGCAAAGTCCTCATACATTAAATATAGATAGAGCCATGCCATGTTTACTTCGAGTAGCTATAGGTACCTAATTATCTAAAATATTACCATGTTGATACACAAGACAATCCTTTATAATCACATATCTAACCCTATTATAAAATCAAATGATAGGTCTATATTATAAATTGAAAACCAATCAAATTTATTCATTTTCATATAGTTGATATATACTGATAAAAATCCCATTGGTTGCATAGTCTCATTCTTGATCTGCATTAAGTCTAAAAAAGCCTGATTCTTTCCATTGAACCTTATAGGAAGTGAGAATTCATTGTATGCACATATATTATTTAAAGAAAAGTGAACATAGCTAAGGAATAATACTACCACCCCAAAATATGGACCCTACATGTTCTAAATATTCAAACCATAGGTTGAGATTGATCTTTTATGGTGACATAACTTCAATATTGACAACCCTAACTACATGATTGTGTCTACTTATGGTATTCGATTGAGCTCTAATGGTGACATAGCTCTTTGAATAATTTATTTTTATTTTAATGAAGTCAAACTTGACCTTTATTTTAGTCCCTTATATTTTTAATTTTAATATTGACCATTGACCATCTTTCTCATACACCATTAGATCTGCTTACCTAGATTACATATGCATCATTATTCTTTCTATGTACAAATGAATGTGATCCATAGATATTTTACTAGTCTAACATGGTTAAGAAATATTTTACCCTCTTATTAGTCTTTGGGATTTTTCAACCATTTGAATTTGATCTCACCATTAGATCTATTTTATAATATTTCATGTGCTTATTGATATACCTGGACCCACTAGCCTTATCAGTCAATGATCATTATTAAATTTAGATTCTAATCTCAAGATTACATCACTTGTCACTTATAAATTCATGTTGAATTTTGGACTTGATTCTCACAATCGATCTCTTTGGTATGATTTAACATGTACCATTATATCTTTGGGACCCACTAACATTGTCCTCACCCACTCATCATTGGATCTTTTGTATAACTAAACACCAACTATTGATCATCGATCATTTGAACCCAAATTGATATTTTATGAATCCCAGAATTGACATTTGCATGAATTTTTAAGTATTTTTGAATCCAAATGGTTAATTACTATAGCTTCAACTTGATGTCCCCATGAACATCTCATTCTAAAATTCTAACTTTGTATTTTTCTGACTTGAGATATATAACTCATTAAGCCACAAAATTTGTAGAGAATGACTTAGAAATTAATAACTTCATGTATACATGGTATTTTTTCCTAAGAGGATTTCCCAAGTGAATTTATTAAATTCACAATCAATTTGATCTATATACTTTTGTATGATGTGATTATGATGGTTTGGTTCTTCTAGAATTGTGTAAGAAACTGTTATTCTTTTAGAAGGCTCCAATGAACTTCTAAGGCTATGTGTAACCTACTTCATGCCCTTAAATTATTTAAACACCATGATAACCTATTGGTATTTACACTTTACAATCTTAGACCTATTTCCAATCCTATTTTCCAAGGATAAACAAATTTCACTTTAAGCTTTCTTAACATGTTTGAAAAGCTTTTAAAGCAATATGTGATCTTTGGACCACTCACTCCATCTAGAAATGTACTCATCTGTCTAAACCATTTCGAATAAAAAGTTTCTTATGTGGTGTAAATTTTTCCAACAAGAATTACTTTGAGGTTTGGGATATTATTCATACTAGTGGTCTTACTAATTTTATTAACATAATTTAGGGCTTTAATCAACGTTTGTTTAAAATATTTGTAAAGAGTTAGAATTAGTGGGTTAAGAAGATTAATAATGTGTCAATGGAGATATAAGAGGTATTCATTACCCAAGTCATTGGTTTTAATATTTAGGAGACAAATAACATCAACTTAATCATGAATTATAAACCATAATTGGAGAAATGTTTATTGGATAATGAGGAATTGATTTCTTATAAAGGGGTTACTTTAAGGAGTATTTTATAGATCCATGCTAAGTAGATAATGAGGAATGTTACTCTTTAAGGAAGTTTTATGGTTTTTAATTACTACCATTTTCCTATTATGAACCATTTCAATTATAATTCCCCTATTAGTCTTCCTTTTAATATTATGTATTCATTGGAATGTTTGACAATAGATGTCAAGAAGGGAAAAAGGAATTTATCATAACATTAGGCCATTACATTTTTTATTTATAGATATTTTGATTCTATAAATCATGGGCATGTTCACTAACCTATAGTGTAAAATGGTCACAATAATGTGTGTGTGGGGGGTTTAAAAATAAATTTATGAATTAATTCTAAGATTAAATAAGGGATGGGTAACTCTATGGATCATGGTAGGTTTTATATGGATCATGATTCAAACATTGAGGTTATTGAGTTTATGGGTGGTCTTGATAAATATATTATGGATACTGGGATGAATGGATGGTAAAATAAGAATAATTAAATCTTTTTGAAGAAACCACATATAACATCTCTATGAGGGGTCATGAGGATAAACTCAAGGAGGTGGTTAAAGGTATGCAAAGTCTTAGTGAAGGTGATGTGAGGGATATGAGGAAGAATGTTCATATTAACAAATATAAGGGAAAGTTTCAAATGGATTTTAAGAAATTTTTAGCTAATTTAAAGGAACATTATAGAATGGATTAAATTAGAGAGGAGGTAGAGCTTCATAAGGCCTTTATTTATTAGTTTATTAAATATTAGTCAAGGCTTAAGGAGATGGTCAATAATATCAATCAATATAGTGGGAGTTTCTATTTAAAGGCTAATGTGCAAGAATTTATGAGGTATATTGAGGAGCTTAATACTAAATTCAAGTAAACTTAGAGATAGAATGATAATCTTAAGAATAATATAATAAATATTGTTGAATTAAGCTATGTGGCCATGAAATTTTTTATTAAGAGTATGAAAGGACTAAAGTATCTAGTTAAGAGAAAAAATGAGGAAAATATTAGGTCATATAAGAAGAATAAGAATATGGTGGTAAAAATAGAAAGTGATCCTCACTTTATATATAACATGGGTTTTATTATCAATAAAATGACTGAGAGTTGGATTGAAGCATTGGATGGGTACAAATATACTGGGTGATAAGGCACTCTTGCTATTTTTTTCCTATTTCTTTTTGTTTTTATGTTGTGGTTGTATTTTTATAGTGTTTATTGATACTTTTTATAGGAATATCAATATATATGGTTTATATGAACATAAATACATATTTTATGTAAAGGTTAGGGCCCCTATCTAGAATCCATATTCACCATTAATAATAATTAGATAAAATTATGCTCCCTATGTGTTTCTAAAAACACCCTATTTTCTTTATTATTTTTTTGTGCATATGAATGTGAAAATTTATATATTATTTTTAAGTAACCCTCCTTGTTAAAAAATGTAGAGGATAATGATGGCATAATAGACCTATTTTATCTACCTTTAAAATTTTCTAGGATATATTACTTAAAAAAAATCTTACCTCTTATTAGAAAAAGACAAAAGTTAAATGCTTTCATTTAATAATTTGTAAGATAATTCAATCCCATATCTACTTCTATATTTGGCATAAATATCTCAAATAAACCCTTATATCAACTCATATAACTATAATTATATGGATTCTAAGTTTATCACTAGTCTATTATGAAAAGAAAGAGTTTACACTTATTTTCAAAAAGCAAAAAAAGGTACATATAAAAATTATAAATCAATAAATATTTTTAGATGTTATGTCTTAGCATACAACTTATTTGATTAGATCAATATATATTTAAAAAATTTAATGATGTGGTCCTAATCCCATTTAAATTCCAAAGTAATGTTTCTCTACCTAAATTTTGTAGTTTACATGTGCCAATTTATAGAACATCATCAATAATAAAAGGCCTTATCTAGTCAAAATGAAGCTTGCATGGATGCTTTCCATATATTGAAACATATGGTAGCACATGTGAATATTTGTAAAAAATATATAAATTGATGTGTTTTTCATGCCATGTTTTTTATCTTTTTCAAATCCTTGACTCCACTTTTCAAGTACACACTTTTCATCTAGTTTCACAAGCTCTTCTAACCACATGTTTAATAAATTTTTATCATCTAGGTATATAACACATGAAATATAGAGGGAGGGATCAAAAAACTTAAGTACAATAAATTCCTTAAAAAATACAAACTATTTTTTAGTATACTTTCTCAAAATTTTGTATGTTACCTTATATATCTAAAGTACTACAAAAGCTTAATCATATTGATCCTTGCATCTTAAATCAAAGATATTGGTTAGGATTGTTATAATAATATTGTTAAAAATATTATATTATCTCATTTTATTGAGGATATAATGGTGTAGAATTAATATATGACACCATGTACTTATATAGTGAAATATGCATCATCTCATATAGGAAGTGTGTACCTTGATCTCTAGTGAGGCTCAATTGGAACCTATACTTTCTTATAATATTCCCATGTAGAAATTGTTCCACTTTGGTAGTAGTATAGCTATTTTTGGGGCCACTTATAACCACATATTGAGGTGATGTAAAACCATTATGATATATCATGCAACAGACATTTATATGGAGGGAAATGGGTCTAACAAATTACTTGGACCATTTATAAAATGTATCTTGAGTAGAGATTTTAAGTAACAATTTTTCATCACAAATATTTAATTTTATAATTTGATATCATTTTTTTACATTTGTGTGTAATGTATTTGGCATCCCTATAGAGTGGTGTTCACTAAAGTCAAAAAAAAAACTTGTGCATGGTGACCTTACCTGCATAGTGGCCTAATATGAATATTTTGTGCTCTTTGGATAAAAAATATATGCAATCATGCTAATAAATAAATATATGTATCACCTCATCATGAAAAAATTGTAAATATCACCACCAATGATTTTATATGGGATAACATGGATTGAAATTTTTTTTTTGTATATTTTTTTCAGACCCTTTAGGAAATTCTCTGAGTGATGAATGTTACTACATCATATAAATAATTAATATTTCTTTGAATATTACATATTTGTGTATACACCTATTATTTTTCATTTTATCATTTTGGAGCATTTTATTTTGCAATGGATTTTTGATGCATCAATATCCCTGTGTGCACAACCTAAATGGTGCACTAAGAATTTGGTGGGAATGACTCATGGTGATTTACAAGATATGTTAGAATCATAACCTAATTAGATAATTAATATTATCAATTTGATCTTTTCCCATAGTTTATTAGTTTATCCCTTTTATTTACATCCTATCCATATTTTATAGATTCCCTATATCTTATGATATTATCTTGGATGATACTATATTTTTTTGCCTTTATCCTTATTGTATGAATTCATTTTACATGATGCAACTCTGATTGTGTTTTTGACATATGAATTGTATCAACTTTGTTGATATCATATTATGCTAACTAACATATTCCAACTTTATCAACACACTCAATACCATTATCTTGGATTTTAGGGATAGATTCTAGTATTTGAATCATATGTATGATTAAATTTCATTCATATCATATCTGATCACATTAATATGCTCTACTTTTTCTACATTTCTATCCTATGGAATTATTGGGAGATTAGTAGTTTAGAACCTTATATTGGAGATATTTTAATGTGGTTTCATTGAAGATCAATAGGAGTGATTGTTAATTCCTAAATAAGGATATGTAGGTATTCATCTAACAATTTGAGGTTTTTAACCTATAAAAATCTATTAAAAATATCCACTTGAGATGAAGGGGAGATATAAACATCGATGGACCCCACCACAAGGTAAGTATTTACATCCCTAAAATCTTTCCTTGACTTGTCTAGTATATTATATATTATTTATTGATATTTTAATGAATTCATGTATATTCTTTCTTATAATTTCCCTATAATGAATAAGATGGTGTATATAAATGACCAATAAAACTTTCCATTAATCACTTTAGTTTACATATACCCCATTTGGCTGTCTATTTCACCTTAACCATTTAATACCATTATAGCCCATCTTTTAGCTTAGGTTTTACCACTTTATAACCATTTAATTTACATGCATATTTAAAACCATTTACCTTTGTTGAGGTCTAGTGAGAGATCAATCCTTGTGTCATAATATTAAGTATTATAAACCTTTACCATTGACATTTTAGTTTTATGCTACCCTCTATTAGATATAAAAAATTCATTGGTACTTACCTAATCTTCAAGTATACACATGATCATTTTGATTGACCTTATTCAAGTCATGGCCACATGAGAGAAAGAGGATAGTTGTAGGTTATCCTAAAATATACATACATTATGTTAAACAAAATGTGAATCATATCCCTTATTTGGTTGGATATGTTTCATGATTATCTTTTATATTACTATAAAAAAATTCCAGACCATCATGTTGTTTCTAGCTTAACTATGTTAACCAATAAAATACCTTTATATGTCTATCTATAAATGATATTAGCTAGCACATTATCATTCTATGTGCCTTTAGACTATATCTTCAAAACTAATATAGTTATCTATATGTTTAAATTTTTATCAGCTAACTTGATACCATTTTATTTTAAAATCAATGATTTTGATTTTTCATTCATATGAATATTTTACTTTATTTACAATTGAATTTACTTATCTTACTTAATAAATTTTATTACAATAGTTCTTTGTATATATTTATGTTTTATTTAAATATAACTTATTTGTCTTACATTTTTTATGACACTTTATTACAAACATTTTTTACTATTTTTATGTTTGACTTAAGTTGACTTTACTTGTCTTACATTTTGAGGAAGTTTTATTAAAATAATTTTTACATTTCTTTATGTATAATTTAATTTGAATTTACTTAATTTTAGGTTAACAATGGATTCAAATTAGGAGGTTAGGCATGATTGTGTCATAGCTTTGAGTAAATTAAAATCCCCTGGGTTAAATATTTCCAAGGATGAGTGGAATGCCTTAATGAATCTCAATATGAATGATAATATTTTTATCACTAAAGGAGATAAATGGAATACAACACTTATTATAAAAAAGTGTGATTAAAACTAAAAAATTATTAAACACAAGTTACAAAATAGTGGAAGCTATAAAGTGTTATCTTCCAACCCAATTTCCAAAATCTCAAAAATCATTAGGAAAAAAAATTCTCTTTGGATGAAAACACTAAAAAATACATCCTTCCAAAAAATAATTCACTCCTACAATATATGATACCTCAAATATATAAAATTAATTCATCCCTATTATACCTATTGTTTATACCACTGACTCTCTAACTTATTCCTTAACCTCTTTCATGGCCAACAAACTAAAACCATGAGTCGGTAAAAATTCTTCGTTTATAAAATAATCCATTGATTTTATTTATTTTATCAATGATAAGAACTTCTCTAATGAGGGGGTTTTAGTTATTTTTATATTGTGGAAATTTTCATAAGGTACTTATTGATGACATAATATAGGTGGTAGGTGATCATATTGATGAGGATAATACCTCACTAATGGAAATTTTTAAAAAGACTTGATTATTTTATTTATTATGGGTCATTTAAGAGAAAACATAAGGTGTTGAAATGGGTTTACCTCCTAACCTTTTTGTATCCAATTTTTAATGGATTATTTTGAATACGTAGCTATAAACTCTTTCATTTTGAAACACATTTGGTCAAAAACATGCATATATCACACTCGTTTCAAATGGGCACATGGTTTATAAAAGTTATAATATTTCAATACCCATTTAAATATGGTTTTTGATATTATAAAGTTCACAAATGAGTTATAATCTAAGGGTAAACTTCCATTCCTATACATCATCATCTCTAAAAACTCTAATGTATTTTTATATTGGAAAATTTATATAAATATATACCCACACTAATATCTATCTAAACACATATTAGTAATTTTAATATTCTCAAAAAATAGGGATCTGTAATAATCTCAAAATTACACTTGAGTGCCAAGAGTGTTACATGAGATCACCCATTCCTAGCTTAGTTCTAGACATATCTTAGTGACTATTTAGACACTTATCCAGCCTTTGTGTGGGATAAACACATCTATGGACATATAAAAACTAGTCCCATACCCTTAAATATTAATCTAGGCCCCTAATGCCTCAAATTCTACCACCTAGACAATATCTTCATAAGTGGACACTAGTGCCACATCCCTATTATCATACTTGGGCACTATTGTCCTTTCACATATTTTAATCTCTAAAAGATATATTTTCACTTCCTAAATCACCTAGGATTAGCCAAGATATATTCCAAACCATGCACAAGCACCAAATTATTATATATATATGACTTTTAATGCTTTATCCAGTAGATGGAAATTATATGTAAATACACATAAAAAAGCTCAAAACAAGTTGTGAACAATCAAGTTTATTAAACCCTATTTTTCCCTAATTCTATATGCAGTCATATAAATTCTTCCTAAGATTAGAATACTTAGATTTTTATTCTCAAAAATCACACAAATAAATCAAACCAATATTTATAATATTTTTACTTACACATGTACCAATATTTAAGTGGGGATAAATACATCTGGATTGAACCCTCATCATTGTATTGATATGAAGGAAAATCTCATCACAATGGGGTGTTTAAGATGTCCATCTTACCCCAATAACATTACATGTTTACTAATTATGACAATTCAAATAACCTAATCACATGTAACTCTAACATTTACATATAAAATCAATGACAATCGATCATAAATAATGAGTCAGGGTTTATCCACATAGGAATTATATTGGTAGATTCAGACACAAATGCTCCTATAACCTTACAATAGTTCCTTCACAAAGAACACTAGCACCATAAGTGGACACTAGTGCCACAATGTTACTTTCTAGGGTAAGGTGTTATTATCTAGTAGGTTTTTTACAACTAGATCTTATTTGAGACACTCATACCATCTCTTGTACCAATTTTTAGCCTTTGTATCCTTTGTCTTAGGTAGTTTTTCATTAAGTATTCATTTTTCTCTTTCATTTCTATTATTATAATTATTAGTTTAATTCAATTCTTTCTTAAATCAATGGATACATTTATTTCATATTTTATACCCTGGTTTAATATACTTAGACCTTTTAAAAACCTAAGTCTTACACTCTATAGCCATAAAAATTTAATTTAGGATCCTTGAAAACATTTCCACAAGAGCTTCAAAATTTTTGTATGATGATTATTTTAAGTATGAGATCAATAATTTGATTAAATTTTTTTATAAAAATAGTTACTAAGGGAAACATATTTATATATCCTTAATATTAGTTAATAATTCTCATATTAGACCTAAAATTGGGGTTGACAACCTTATTGGACATATAAATTTTCTGTTGTATATTGAGGAAATTTATAATATTAAATAATTAAGAGTAATAACATACATGATACATTTCTCCCTCAAATAAATATTAGAAGATTAGTCAAGTCATCCAAAGATAATTTAGAACCAACTCTTAGTAATGGAGTGTATAAAATTAATTGCTCTTATGGGATGTCATATATTTGGTAAATGAGTCACTCCATAAACATTAGGTTCAATGATCATGTGGAAGATATTAATAAACAAATATTTGAGAAGTCAAATTTAGCATAACACTAATTCAATAATGGTCATCATAATTTTACTAAGAATAACAAGGTTATAACCATAGAGGACAATTAATTAAAGTGATGTCTAAGAGAGGAAATATAAAATTTCAATTATGTTAAAACATTGAATAATGATGGTTTTCTATAATTAAGCCAAACTTGGGGACCAATCATTAATTTAATAAAAAATGGTGATAACTTAATTGTAAGTAATTTATGTTATTTTCCTTAGTTCTACATAAGGTGGTGTCATCTTATTTGTCATGAAGTTTTAAGTATCCTTATTTATTTTTCATTTATGTTTGATTTGTAATATTTTATTTATTTTTATCATAATTTTTTATATACAAATTTCTTACATTAATTTATTGAATTTAAAATTTTAATATTCTAGTTTCCTTTTCAAAATAAATTTAAATGTTCTAATTTATTAACAAATATAAAATATGTCTTCTTGTCTACTATTCCAATAAATATATGAAAAAATTACAATTTTTTATTTTAATTAATCTTTGCTTTTAAAACTTGTTATTTATTATATTCATATTTAAGGGAAGTTATTTTAGGTTTATTAAAAAAACTAATTAAAACAAATTGGTATTTAATTTTCTTATCTAATGAACATAATTTTATTGAATTTTACTCATTAATATTCAATTTTCCTAGCTACCTAACATTAAATCACTTCATTTCTATCATATATAAATAAGAACCTAAGTCTACAATCTAATCATTCTATTCTTTCATCTTGATGAAGGTTCAAGGAGTACAATCTAAAACATTGGTTATAAAAACTATACAAAGTTTTATCCCAAAATAATCACCAATTTACTTATCTTCCATTTTTGATTCCCTTCAAATAAACCTCAATTTTGTATTTTTCCCATTATTCTACCTAAATAATCCAATTTAATGATAAATATGTAAAGATACTAGGGATGTTCTTGTCTTATCCCCCTTTCAATAAATAAAAATCCTTTAGGGATATCATTAATCATGATAGAAATATTGGGCATGGAAATTCATAAAGCAATAATATTTATAAAGCCTTGGTAAACATCCAATTTGGATAAAATCTTGTAAAAAAACTCCATGACACCCTATCAAAGGCCTTATTGATGTCAATATTTAGAAACACACTAGCACTAGTTGATTGATCGATAAAATGTAATAATTCATGCACCATTATAATCCCATCCATTATTTACTTGTCAAAAACAAACATTCAATGCTAATCTAAGATGAAGTTGGGGAATGTTCATTGGAATATTATGACCATAGTTTTGGAAAAAAATGTTTATCATGTTATATAAACTAATCAATTCTAAATAATTTATAAATTTGGACCCAATATTATTATTAATAATAAACAAAAAAATATTACTCATCTCTTTGAGAGTGTTTCCCATCTAGAAACATTCTACCAATATTTTTGCCCCCTCCACTTTAATCACATACCCAGAAAATAAAAATAAAAATGGGTTAAATCCATCTAACTCAGTGTCTTATCCCCTTACATTAAGGAAACCACATACTTAACCTTATCTAGTAATATGGGAATGAGAAGCATGGGATTGAAAACTTGAATAGTGACAACATAAAGAGGTCTAAAAATACTACTTCCTTATATATAGATAAAAAAATTAGATAAATAGGTAAGGAATATTGTTTTATTTACAAGGAATAAATAGATATCAAGAATGAGGTCATATTATTCTATAGAGGTTTAATGTGAGGAGGTGATCATATATATATATATATATATATGATCACCTCCTCACATTAAACATCTACAGAATAATATGACCTCATTCTTGATATCTACTTATTCCTTGTAAATAAAAAAATATTCCTTACCTATTTATCTAATTTTGTTATCCCCTTTATGTCTAAGAGTAGACAAATGAAAAAAATTAGAATTTTCATCAACCTCCTTTAGTGAGATACTTCTCAATTTCTACCTTTAGAAGGACTCCTCATTCACCTCTAGATTTTTTAATTCTCTTATGAGATATTTATATTTCAAAATACTTACTTGATTGACCCCATGATTATGGATCTCATCCTCAAGCTCATGAAACTATTATAAAATACCTTTTTATTCTAAAAATGTCCTAAAAATTAATTTATTCTATATTCTTTTGATATCTTATGATTAAAAGATAATATCAACATATTGATCCCTTAGAACTCTTTCTTATTCCAATCCTTAATTTTAATTACACTTTTAGATGTTGTAACCACATTTTTAAGAACCTGAAGGGGTGGTCTTAACTTTTATATCTTCAATACCTTGAAAAAATAAAGTATTATTATTGGATTCTATCCTTAGAAGTGTATATTGGTAACAATTGATATTAATATTATAATCTGGTGATATAAATAGACTATAAAGTCTAACCTAAATTATCTTCTCCCCAATTATTATATTAGTCTAATTAAACTCAAAAATAATAAGATATAAATAAGACAACCCACAATAAAAAATGAAGTCATTAAACTCCACTATACTATACATAAAATCCTAAGTTCCCACCTTTTTTATATATGAGATAGTGGGGTATTAAATCCCTAGCCACTATCTAATTCCAATCTAAAAAATAATTCCTAAAGCTACCTAGATCCTTCCACAACATGTTTTTTCTTGTCAAATAATTTAAGAAATAAATATTAGATAAAAACCACACAAAATTATCATCTTTATTGATAAATAAAATGGCTAGATGATTGTTATATTTGAAAATGATTTGACCCTAAAACTATATAAGATTCCATAAATCATATATATCCTATGAAAATACATCAGAATTAACATCAGCACAATAATAGTTTATCTAAATTATTTCCTTAACCTAATTTAAACTACTTTTAGACATTTTAAATTCTTAAAAAATCAATATGCTTGGACTATGTTCCTTTCTTAGGTTATTAACTAGTCTCTACCTATTTGGGTTATTGGTCCCTCTAAAATTCCATAATATTATTTTTATTTTTTAAGGATTCATTATGCTTACCTCTTAGAATCATCATTTAGGTTCATACTAGACAAAATTGGACTACATATAAAAAAAATTCTTAGATGGATCAAGTCAATCTCTTTGACTATTTAGTAACCTTTTACCCCCATGACTACTTTCTTTCTAGTCCTAACTTGATGATGTAGTGCTAATACTAGAAAGTCTTAGTGTCATGTGAAGAGCTAAGCAGAGTCCTTATGCAGTAGATGATCTAATAGTGGAAAGCAAAATCAAATCTCATGACCCTACCTCATGTCCCTTGAAAGCTTTTGAAACACTTTAAGCAACTTTTAAGGTTAATTTGGAAATTTTGAGGAAAAGGCCTAGAATTGGGTCTTGAATTGAAAGTGAAGGATGTAGTAGGTTTCCAAGGTGTTTGAGCATTCAGGGGAAGAAAGGAGGTTTACACAAAGTGTTAGAGATTATAATGAGTCAAAAATTATGTCTAGAGAAGCTAAATTTACCAAAAGACCCCCAAAAGTGCATTAGATGACTTAAGGGTCTTCTAAATAGAAATTTCAAGTGAAAAAGTAACTTTTTAAGGAATTCAAATTGGCTTTGTCTTCCTCCTACCTATTAATGACATGTTTTACCTATTTGTACATATTTAAGGCTATTTCAACTCGTTTGGAGTGGAGGAGATGTTGGATGGTGGAGCCTGATCTTATTATAATTTCTAGTTGCCACTAGGGTAGACATGGGGATCCAAGGGGGAAGAGACCATACTTGGATCCCCACCTAGTGGGAGTTTAGGGGTATCACCCTTAAATAATTTTTTTGTTAAAAATGCATTGTAAACTATTGTAATTTCATAGTAAATCTAGATCATTCACTATTATGTGACAAATCTAATAGTATAAATTATGTCTATGTATTTTCACCCTAATATGTAACCCTAATTTGATATTAAGTCATTGTAATCATTATGGAATATGGTATGTGATTGAAGAGGATATTGTAGTGGATGTATTGCAGGTTTTTCCCTTCATTTGTTGGACTGAATAATAAAAAAGATTGGTTGTTTCTATGTGGACATAACCCTTATTAGGTGAACCATGTTAAATACGTGTCTATATTTTGTTGTGTTTATTAAATTTTATTTCCATATTTAATTAATTAATATTTCTTTGTGTTCTATATTCCTAATAGGAGAGGAGTTTGGGAGAAAAAATATGCATTTTAGAGCCTTTTAGAGCTTTGGCTGAATAGGTTTTTGGAGGTTTTAATTAATTCATGGTCTCAAATATCATATTTAATAATACATTATGTCCCTAATAACCTCTCATAGGCCTTTAAAATCATATTCAATCACAATAATCATAAGAGGTAAGGAAAACCTATTAGATGCAAACTAGGCATGAAATAGGTTTTCTACCTTTAATGGAGTCATAAGTACTTAATAAGGTTGAAATAAGTAATTAAAGATAATTTAAATAATATAATTTTTTTCCCAAGTGTTTTATTGTATAGGCATTCTTTTGATTCTTCACTCTAAGGAAAAACCATTTCGGGTAGTCTTGGATAGCTCTAAGAGAGCCTCAAGTTTTCATCTATACAGTTAAGAGAGATAGAGTTGGGTCAGAATATATTGGTAAGTGATAGGTACCATAATTTAATTCCACTTTATTTCATTAGTGTTCTATTTCACCTCCCCATATTTATGAATAATTTCTAACAATGCAGTGGTGTCTAGATGGTTTATTCATCTAGACAGGTCCAGGTTTTCTTCTATTTCTTTATTTTAGAATTGAATAAGAAATAATGGTTTTAGGGGATTTATTTAAGGGTCAAATAGGACATAATAAAATTATTTTCATCACTTAAATCATTTCACAGGATAACTTATGGCCTAAAACTTGACTCCTATATTGTCCTTGTGAATGGTCCATTTGATTAGTTTAGAGCAAAAAATAGGTTAGAAGGATAAAGGACACACCAAATACTTATGCAACATAAAATTACACAAGTTATATTTTATTATAAATCCTTATTATTTCATCAAATACTTGATAGGTCAAATGAGGACTAGTCTTATGTGGTAGAGCACCATCTACAATAGTCTTAGTCCCATCTTAGAGTGAAAGGAGGTAATGATTTATTTTAATAGGTTAATTTGAGTGAAATTAATGAGCACCAAGTGATGAAGGAATCATAATTTTCAAATTATCAATTAATATGGAGAGACCCAATCATGAAAATCTTATCTTGATTAAGGAACAACTTGTAAAATCCCTGTTTAACATATATTAAGTTTTCTTAGCATAGTCATAGTTTTCATTATAACACCATATAAATCCTCCAATGACCTTCAAAGTGGTGTCAATTTTTTATCTATATGCATATTCCTCATTAATGGTCTTAAATATATCTTGGTGATAAATTTAAATGATCTTTTCATCTCCTTTTTATTTCATTCATCTTCATTATTTTATGACTGCCTTTCCTCACTATTATAGAGCTTTTCTATCCTTCCACCCTCAGTTCCATAAGATTCCATATTACATGCATCATATCACCACCCTTACATCCTCTCCCATCCCATGAAAACACTATCAAGAAGGATTTATAATAGCTAGAGGTCATCATGAGTATGAAACCATAAAATCATGTTAAATTGAGATATTAAAGATGACCTATAACAAGTAAGAAACACATTCAAGGTGGTTTTTAGGGGAATATTGTCTTCAAGGACTAAAATTCATATTAATACCATGAATAAGGTTTAATTATAACATTAATAATCTTGGAAGGTAATATAAGTTCACGAGGATTGTTTTATGACCTTTCTCAAGACATTTCCACTTTAGTCCATATAGGCAGCCTAAGCAAATCTCCATCTATAGCCATGGTTTCAGAAGGAAAGAAAGGGGATTTTCCCTTTAATGGTTTTTAGTTCAAATTATCTATTCTTACTAGTGAAAAAATATATAAAAACAATAATGAATTGGTTTTATACCAATAAAACTATCTCATATGATGACCTATAGGCCTATGATCATGTTTTCAAAAAGATACATAGTTCGTATAGTATCATGTAGGGTATGGAGGGGATGAAGATGTTTATCTTTGTTTCTATATGGCCTGGTTTGAATATTTGTGAAGAGAATAAAAATGTGTAAGGGAATCAAGGTTTAAATATGTATTATGAGTGTGATTTCAATAATGTGTCAGTCTTAAATACCTTGAACATCCACTTAAAACCATCCTTTTAGAGGGTTGAGATAGTGGTATTGACACGTAGTTCCAAAATGGATTCATAGGTATTTGGTAAGAGGGTGAGTGTTGATTGGATTTTATTTTATAGTAATAAAGACATCATTAAATATAGAAGGAAATATTATAAGGTCCAATCATAAGCTTTAACTCAATCTTTCACCTTAGAAAGATGTGTATACCTACAACCATCTTTTGGCTTAGAAAGTGGTAACAAGTGTGAAATGGATTCAAGGTTATTTGGAAGAGAGGTGGATGTCATTAAAAGGTATGGAATCATGGTAATTACCAAAGGATATATTTAAAAAAATTAAGGAATTGGTTTTCCATTTGTAAAATCTACCTTAAGATACATATAATCAAGCCTATTAGTATGAGTGCTAAGGAATTTGGATGTGCATATGAGAAAATGTTACTCAAGAACCCAAGATATAATAGGTGATTATAGATTTAATACCATCATGTTAAAGTGAAGAGTGATACCCTAGGTAGATAGTAATGCAAAATAAACTTTAGATTTGTCATTTACAACCAAAAACCAATGGATAAACACAATGAAGTGTAATGTGATAGTGGTTTGAGAGGGTTTTGGAGAGGATAATGCATTATTGAAGAGTTAAATGTGGTATCAAGTCATGAGATAAATATATCCAATGGACCCAAATGCCTCAAAAAAAATAAAATATATGAAATATTTGACTTGAGTATATATCTGTTCATGTACAGGGGTCTCTAGATAGAGAATCACTAGTACAACCAATAAACATAGTCATGGGTTTCTCTTTGAGTTGCTTAAGAAGGAAGGAAATAAAATATATCATTGTCTTAAAAATGATGGAGATTAGTGAAAATATTGAAATAATAATAATTATTATATATCCAGTCAAGTCCACTAATTTTACACATGTTATAATAAGGTACTCAGTCTAAACAATAGGGTATGCAAGCTTTTGGGGTTTGAGTTGTTGAAGTAAGTCTCAAGGTCTCAAGATTTTTGTAAGTGAAATTTTTAATGTATATGACACTATAAACAAGGTCTCAAAAATTTATCAAGGTCTCATGAATTTTTAAATAAATACTCTAGGTCTAAACAAGGTCTGAAGGTCTTAAGAACTTTCTTTGATGAATAATATGTCATGACTTTGACATTCCCAAACTATAACCTATTAATGTATTTTAAACTCTATAATAATAATATCATTATATTGTTGAGAATATTCACTTGTATGCTCATATAGATTCCATGCTAAGGATTTTTATTTTTAGGTGGAGATGAAAAAAATTACAAGGTTCAAATGTTTAGATAGTTAAGGAGATACCCTATTACACAAATGAGACACCTATTTACAAAGATCACATATTTTTTGCATAGTCCAAGTTAATAATGGATGAGAGAGTATGAGAAGTAGAAAGGGTATTGAGTTGATTTAATCCCTCTATGGTTTCAAATAATATCAAGGTTATGGGAGTGACCATTATGAAGTGTTTATAATCTTAGAAATAACATAGTCCCATAAACCCTTGCATAGCCAACTAGAAATATATAATCCTCTATGTTTTGGTGATGAGCACCATTTACAAGGTGATGTAGGGTTTATAAACTTTGGATATGTGTTATATTTATATATACCTATATATGGTCTTATATTCTTTGTAAACATTTTAAAACTCAATAAAATTATTTTATAATGATCTCAACCACTTATAAGCCTGCACAAACCTAAGTTATGTTTTCTAGAGAGAAACTCTCAAATTTCAGATTTGAACTCTTGAAACTTGTAAAAATTTGGTATTCTAGTAGATTGAAGAAATTTTAAAATGATTAAGGTGGTTTTGGGTTTGTATGGAATTGTACATAAGAGATATAGTTGAATATGTTGTAGTTAGGCTTGGAGACCTAATAACAATGTAGGGGGTAATGAAAAGTGAAGGTGCCCAAAGAGTTGAGAAGTAAGACTTTGTAATAATCTATAAGGTGGAAAATGGTACCATAATATATGCTTGGTTTGTATGGAGGATTTTTTTTAGGTCAAAGTAAGGAGATTTGTCTAAAAGGAGGCCTAATTGATGATATAATTACATAGGACAATGTACCTACACAAGGAGTTGAGATGGGAAACTTCTTGAGAAATTATGACAAGATAAAGGGTGTTCATAGAAGGTCCTCATTCGTAAAGAAGGTCTAGAGTGATAAAATAAAGAGAAAATATGAGAAAAAAAGGCTACAAGCCTAGTGGTTTGGTTATAGAGGTTCAAGGTGTGTAATAGAGGACAAAGTAGATGAACCATTTGACTAAGGTGAATACAATGACCTTATGGAAAACTAATAAAGGAATTGATTTTCCATCTATAAGAGATCTATGCTTAAGGATTGGAGATAAGAATGTAGATAGGTATGGTTGGAAGGAGTGACTTCATGATGGATAACTTAAAGAGGAGGATATTTTGACTATAAAGATCTTATGTAAATTGAAGGACACATTCACACCTCTTTTCACCTATTCCCAAACTCTATAAATCCTAAATCATTGCCACAGTCTATACAAGGACTCATTAATAAAGGTATAGTCAAGCATTGAGGATATGAGGTCTTGACATGGTTTTTGGTTTCATATGGGTTTTATATACTTATTGAATCTCACAAATTATTTTTAAATAGCTACATCAAGCTAAAACCTCTAAACACTAGACTCATCCAAACTCTCATAGAGCATCACCTATAGCCTTCATCTATAGGATTTCCTTAAAGTTAGTCCATGCAAGTTGATGGTACATGATATAAAGGAGTTCCATATTTATATGATATTAAATTTAAAGTAATAAAGGTAAAAATAATGATATAGGCTCATTAATAAGAATAAGGTAATGCTCAAGTAGATACTACAATCAGTTTCTACATAAATACACACCTATAGCCTTAAGTACTCAAGCATCCTTCAAGCTAGTATACAAGTTGAAATCCAATGGTATATTGGGGAATTTAGTGTAAAATAAGATGATTCAAAAACATGATTATGAATGAGTTCAAATAATTAAGTTTAATGACATGTTGAATAAAGACTCAGTCAATTATACCTCATGAATGCAACCTACAACCATATTAATGCCAAGTTCTTCTCATACAATCACACATTAACAAAGTATCATTAAATATCATTAAATTAAATGTGACATATGAGGTTATTTATTCATTTCAAGTAACTATTTTTCATCTCCAATAACTTTATCAATATCATATACATTAGTACCATCTCATGAAGATGTATTACACAGGCAGTTATACAGATTTTTGACTATGTTCAAGACCCATGGAGCTAGTTTGAAGATTCAAATGGTTAAAGTAGCATGATATTAGGTTTTAAATTGGTTTTTTAAATATTTAAAGGAATAAATTCATTATTATATTAGTATTATACACCTTGAATCCTCTTTAACACCACCTATTGTACTATTGGTACACAGTCATGATGAAGGTTGTTAAGAAGATAAGGCCATATAGAGATAACATCAATATGAAAGTTAAAAAATAGAGGGTGATATAAATTAAAATATGAATTTCATGACATTTTAAAGTCATATTAACCATTTTATATTAAAAACCAAGGAAAAAAAGAAGAAAACATGGTCTTAAAACTATACCCAGCAAGCAACTCAAGGTAAGTTTTAGTAAAAAAGGTCTATAGGCCAAAATATACATGATCTATCCTTGAAAATTGGTGGATATACTCATAATGAATTAATATACCTAGTATTAATGTTTTTAGTTTAATTTTACAAGTTTAATTTCCCATTGTTTTAACATAGTCAACCTCATGTTTAATCATAATCAACATTGGAACCTATCTTGGAGGAATTGGTCATTTTGGGGCATCTATAGGTCATGTCAAACATGAAATTTGTTATGAATGGTATAAATGAAACATTAAATCTTACCATGATTTTTATATGATCATAAACATGGTTTAATTTCCTAATGTTCCATCATAATTAGATCCTAATCAAGAAGGCAACTATTGGAGACCAAATGAAGCTTTGTTAGGTTTGAGTGCTAATGAAGAGTTTAAGCCTTGGAGAGATCATAAAATAATGAAATGTGATTTTGGTAACATAAAATTACATATTTATTTGATTTCATTAAATTTTTAAAGAAAAAATTTCCTTAAAGGCAAGTTTAGGCATGAATGAAGCAAGCAGTCAACTCAAGGTACAATTTGAGAAAGTTCATCAACAAGCCAAAGTATGCATCCTCCAATCATGAAAATAGGTAGTATTTATACTCATGACTTACTATACTTTTTAATAATTTTTTTAGGGTAATTCTACAAGTGTAAATTTTGACTATTTTTACATAGTCAGTTATCTCTCTAATCATTGTCAAAATCTAAGTAGGCATACTTCTTGAGGTATTTTAAAGAGATAGAAGGTCTTATATTAATTAAAGAGTTTCATAAGCATGAGATGGTATATTTAAACATTAAAAATTCTATTTATAGTTGACCAAAATCCATTAATTATGAAAACCATGCCCTTAAGTGCTAAAACAAACCTTTAAAGCCTACACTACCTCAAGATATCCTCAAGCATTACCATGTAAAATGACATCAAAGGATTGTATGAAGAGATGTTTCATGTACCATGAAGATGATTATGATTAGATAGAATTAATTGGAATGTTAGATTGATAATTTGGATAAATTCAATATTTTTAGGCCTAAGACACCTAGTTTTAACCCCTATTTAGATGTTTGTATCACTCGCTACATAGGGAATTGGGCCAAATGATTTAAATATGTTTTGATTACCACTATGTAATTAAAATTTATTATGTATTGATGTTGGTTAACTTCTTAATATTTATGATCAATCGCTAAGAGGATAATCATGTCTAAAATACTTTTAAAACATATAAGCAAACTTCTTACATATGTATATTTTCATACCTTCCACATAAGAACCCAAAATTTTCATGGATGTTGAAGATGTTTATGGAATAAATATAAATGACAAGAAGTTATATAATGGAGGTCTACATTTTATGAATGATCATCAAGAAGGTGAGCTTGCTTGAGATGCCAAAGGAGTATTTTTAACAAGTATTGGGTTTTTAGACACATAAGTTGATAAAATAGACTAGAACCACTTATAAACCACCTAGAATGTGTAGAGGACTCTCTAAATCTTGTGTAAAACCTATTGTTTTGAAGAGTTTGGCACATATGGGTTCCCAAGAGACCCAAAATAGTCCAAAAATCCTATTTTACAGGTCTTCAAATAAATAAATAGTCTAAATTCATGTAATAGGCCTAATGGGGCCTAAATAATCATTCTTTTGAACTTGGAACTCTTCACGTGGGAGTTTAGGGTGCCTTGTTGAGCTGAAGGGTCAAAAACCCAAGTTGTTTGATAATTTATGAAATGTTTTAGGTTTAATGGTGATTTACACCATTATTGTAGGTCTTGAAGGTGGCATGAAACTTTGTCTTTTACCTCATATTGATGATATATATGTCTTAAATCCTTATATAGGTCCATAAGTGGTACTCATGGTGCCAAATGGTCTTGGGAGTAGGTTTTATGGTAGTTGGTTGAATATGGTTCATGCATGGAGACCTCCATCAATGGATTCTATGAAATTTTAATGTTTCATGGACTTTATTTCAAGTTGGAGGAGTAAAGAGGAGCTAAGAATAAAAGAAAAAATAAAAAATTCAAACACCAAAAGATAACCTCCATGGTCAGTTAAGCATCAAATACAAAGACAACTAATAATGTGCCAAAAAGCTTCTAAAAGAACAAGTAGAGTGGGGCATAGAAGTCCAAGAGGGAGAGTTTTTAGGTTGGGAGAGAAAGTTATATATTTGAATGTGTTTTATAACTCTTTGAATATTTGTATCATGTGAGTGGGATATGCCATCATCATCCTCAAGGCTTTTCATCTTCTAGTGTCTTTCTTGGCCATTGAGAAGGGCTAAAGACCCTTTAGACTAATAAAATTTAATTTTTTTAGAGGAGATCAATGCTAATTAACCTAGATGTGGTTGAGACTCTATAGAAGGTGGTTTTTCTTCATTTATTGATTTTTGAGTGCTTGATTCTCCTCTCTCTCTTCCCTTTTCTCCTATATCTCATATTTCTTCACCATTTTATAAGATATACACTAATTTTAGAAGGGAAAACTATGTCAAATTTTTTAAGAACTACCTTTTGAAGTAATAATATTATTATTTCATATATCTCTTACCTTTAACTTGTGTTTAGTAAGCTTGTGCATGATGGCTTTGTGAATAAGTGTTCTTTCACGGTCATTGTCCTTCTTTCTTCCCTCTTTTTAGGTATTTTCAAGCTATTTATAGGTCTAATATTTTGATTTTCATGACATTAATTAATGCTTATCATGATTTTTATAACCTTTATTTGCTTTATTTATTACTTAGTGAGCCTAATTTAAGAAATACTTATGAAAATTAGCTTTTTTGTGAGATTGTGTGAGCAAAGATTATCTTTATGTTGAATTATTACTTATTTCAATATTATTAGAGTGTCATTTAATTTGGTGCATCACCCATTGTAGTTCTCTTAGTCATCCCAGACCCCATTTTTTATCCCTTTTCTAAGTATAAATATCAGTTTAGGTGATCTACGAAGAGGAATCCAACCTTCTCTAGAGGTTCAACCTCATTACAAGATACATATAGCTTAAGTTTGATCCAATAATATAGATAAGAGTGAGAGATCTTGAATAATCCTCTCATAGGGTGAAATAATATTACATAATAATTTATGGCATCCTAAATGGGACTACATCTAAAGAATATTGATTGAGATTAATGTTGGTCTTGGTCCATTTGCAGTAGTTATTACATCTACACTCTCAACATTTGGTGACTCTGAAAAACATTCAACATTATAGTGGTAGAATATTACATATATTTCATGCCAAAGGTGACTAAAATATCATCTTTTATATGTATTCCTTTTGAATTTTTTTAATTACCTCTAAACTCAGTAATAATATTGAGGTTTGCTAATGCTCATCCATATTTGGGAAACTTTCCTCCTAAACTAATTTCCATGTTTACCTCTATAAGAAGATCCTTGTTGGGTCCTTTCACTACAATGGATGCCCCTAGAGCTTTCCATTTTGTGATTTCAATGGTAAATGTCCTTTGGACATTAATCAATATGACCCTATCTTAGTGACATTCCTTAAGATCATTCCTTAGTTCATAGGATATAATTCTACAACCCCTTTTGAGAACATCAAAGATATAGCCAAATTTTATAATATCCATGACATCAATCAAGAAAATGTGGCCATCAGGTTATTAGCCATATCTTTTAATGCTAATGCCTTGGATTATTATAGTAACCTTAATACAAATCCATCACATAATGGGACCAATTAGGGGATTTCTTATACAAGAGTTTTAAAGATAAGAGCGATCACTTGTCACTTGAAAAATAGTTAACTACAATGAAGAGAGCTCTTCATGAGGTTATGTTGGATTTCAATAATAGGTTTTAAAATACATGTGATAATATCCAAATATATTTTAGGCCTAATCCTAAATATTTTTTCCTTTACTATTGAATAGCTCTGAATAGTGACATTACAGTGATGATATAGTCTATGGGAGGAAACACATTACCAAATGTTAATGAGGTGGAAATCAGAGTAGAAAATAACTTTATACAGGATATCAAGCTCATACCTATGACACATATGCCTCTATTTCACAATATTCTACCACCTCTTATCATCATTCCTCCCCTTGCTATCATTTTTACATTGCCAACACTTATTTCCATACCTACACCAAAATAGGAAAAAGCTTTAATTAGTCAGTCTAATGACTCCCAAGATTACAAGAAATTCCAAGAACTCAAGAATATGTTTCAAACTTTGGGAAATGAATTTTTGCATATTAATATCTAGCAAAATTAGTAAAATAGACCTTATCAGGCCCCATATAAACCTCAAGTGTCTTATCAAGATAATAGGCCACCTTTCAAGGGAAATTTCCAAGGCCAAAAATAAGGGAAACCTAACTATGTTAGGCAAAATTATTATAATCCTAATACTAAAAGTGATTCTAATAAATTAGTCCATATTTATAAAAACATTTCTCAAGAAGGTGAATTTGATATGCCTTATAATTAGTCATTCAATAGAGCCATGGTTCCAAACACCAAGTTTAATCAAGCTTTTAATGATCAATGGCAGTAGGGTGCTAGCTATGGTTTCAACCAATATCTCATGGCTCATAATATAAAAGTTCCTATCATGAAAAAATTGGAATTGATTCAACAAGGCTAAAGTCCTAATGAAGGACAAAACTATTTGGGTTCTAAAATGGTTAACTATGAACACGAATAGTTATATGCTTTTAATCAGCAAGCTAGTTCTAGCTAAATAATCTTTCCAATGGTATCCAATACAAGGTTCAAGATAAGGAACATGAAGGGAAACTGAGAAGTAGACAAAGAGTCTCTTACTATTACTCCATTACTATCAAATCCAAATGATCCTACTATTGCCCCAAAATTTCCAATAACTTAGAAAAATTAGAACTAAGGAAACATCTTTGTACCAAAAAATTCACAAGTTCAGAGCACGATTGTGGCTCCCAAAGCACAAGCAAAGGTTGGTGGTTTGACCATCAATATTTTTGAGAAAATTAATGAGTCCAATGTGAGTTTTCCAATGTGGGACATGCTTTATATGCCTATTTAGATGGATATCCTTCAAGAGGGCTTGTCAAAGTTCAATGTTTCTAAGAAGCCACTAAGCAAGGAAAATGTAGTTTTCACCAATTCAACCAAAGGGCCTAACGAAGGATAATAAAACAATGTGGTCATAACTCATCCCTTATGCCTTTTTATAATCTTTGGAAACTCCTTGGTACATAACTACATGATAGATAGTGGATCAAGTACTTTAGTGATGCCAAAGTTAATAGCAGATAAGCTTGGTTTGAAGTATGAACCCTAATCTAAGGGAGTTTTATATATTAATGGATCTTATACAAAACTATTTGGTATTATTAGAGGTATAAACTTGACCTTACATGATTTTTCATAGTGTTTTAGTGGCTTAGGATGTATTGGTTCTAAAGGTGCCTCATCACATTGTTATATTATTATCTAGAGAATTCATAACTAAAATTGTGGGTTACCTAGTAGCATATTGGTCCTATATGGATTTTAGGATAAGGTATGAGACTAAGGTGTTTATCAAGACTAAACCTATTACCCAATTTCACATTGATCCTTATGGGTCAAGTATCCCAAACATAAATTATGCCATTCTAGATGAAGATGACCACCTTACTAGTTAAAAACTAAACACTCATATTGAGGGCATACCTAATATGTTCTTAGATGAGTTATATAGTCATAATCATCTAAATGATCATCTTAGAGGTGTTGAAGAAAAAAATATAGGATTTTGTTACCTACATGAAGAGAATGAGTTCATGCCATCCCTCACTAATCTACATGAAGATACTTGTAGATTATGTAATATGTTATTTGATGGCTCAAGGATAAAGCATGGAGTAGGTTCAAGTATAATTCTAATATATCCCTCTGATGACAAGTAATTTTCATCATATAGGTTCTAATTTAGTTATTCTTGCAACACAAATAAGTATGAAGGCCTCATTCATGGTCTATAATGGGCTAGTAAGAGGGGAATAAAGTAATTGTATGTGTATGGTGATAGTGATATGATAGTACATTACGTCAAATTTTAAAACACATCCAAGAACCCTTTGATGAAGTCCTACAAATTTGGAGTGTTGGGCATACTTGAATACTAAGAAGCCTTTAATATCTAAGTGGTGCCTAGAGAGAAAAATCAACATGTTGATAGGTTGGTAGTTGTAGTGGCTCAGTTTGACATCCAAATGAGTTGAAGAAGTCTAAAATACATCCACATGTCAAATTGGTATTAAGACCATCATTTCTAGATAATGAGGTTCATTGGCAAGTCATTGATAGTGACAAGAAGATTACTTATTTCCTACAGTAAGAGGTACTATTTTCCTCAATGAACCAAGGTAGACTTCAATAATATTACGAGGACAAAACTATTTATCTAAAGTATAATAAAATTATTAAATGGTTGGTCACCCTTTAGGGTCTTTTCCATGAAGTAGATCACATGAGGAAGGACAAAGGAGTTATATCCATTAATGAAGAAAACTATGAGAGAGTCCTTGTCTTCAAAGAGAAGCTTATAAATATTTCAAAGGTGAGAAAAAAGGTAGAAAAACATGCATTCATTGATATTTGTAATGAATATTTAGATATCTTTGCTTGGGAGTATAGTTATCTAAGAGGTTTTGATAACAAACTAACCCAATGCACCATAGATTGGGAGGCCAATGCTAAGCATATTAGGTAGAAGCAAAGGCTTATCAACCCAAATATTGAATATATGATGATAAAGGAATTAACCAAATTGATTAAGTCCAATATTATTTTTCCTATGAAGCACTCATCATGGGTAGCTAACCCGGTGGCTGTGAGAAATAAGAATGGTGATATCCATTTGTGTGTGGACTTTAAAGACTTGAATAGGGTCTATTTAAAATAAAATTACCCTTTTCCATCCATGGAGTAACTCCTTCAAATGGTTTCTAGTCTAGAATGTTTCTCTCTTTTGGATGGGTATTGAGGGTACAACTAAGTGCTAATAAGAGGAGACCAATACAAGATTGTCGTCACCAAAAAGTGGGACACATATGTTTATCATCAGATTAATTTTATCCTCTTAAATGTTAGATCTACTTTTCAAAGAAACATGGACATGGATTTCTAAGGTTTAGTAAATCAAATGGTGCTTGTCTACTTAGATTACATAATAGTTTTCTCCAAGAAGGATATTAAATAATTAGATCACTTGAGATGAATCTTTGAAATATGTAGATAATATGGGATCTCATTAAGTCCCAAAAAAATCTTGTTTTCTATCCATGAGGGTAAAATATTGGGGCATATTGTATCGAAATAGGGACTAGCCATTAATCTTGATATAATAAATGAAATCTTGGCCTTATCCTTACCCAATCATATGAAGGGACCTCAGAGTTTTATTGGAAATATAAACTTCATGAGAAGGTTTATACCTAGTTTTTTAATCTTGGTCAAACCTATCACTTCTATGTTAAAGAATAATTAGATGTTCACTTGGATAAAATAAGGATTTGAAGATATAAAAACATCCATTGATCAATCACCTACACTCATGATTCCTGATTTCTCAAAAGATTTTTTATTGAATGTCATCATCAACATTAACAACATATCAGCTATGTTGATGTAAAATAATTATGAAGGACTTGAACATCCAATTGTTTTTTTAGTAAAGTGCTTGAAGGGTTAAATAAAGGTATACTTATGTAGAGAAGAAATTCCTTGAAATGGTAAGAAGCCTTAAAAAATTCATACTAATTCTCTCTAATAGAAAAATCAATCTATGGTGTCTCATCTTGGATTGATAGATTCCTTCTTAACAAAGACTTTAATGAGAAGATGGCTACTTGGATCATAAGGGTCATGGAATATGATGTAGAAATCAAGGTACATAATCTAGAGAGAGAGAGAGAGAGAGAGAGAGAGAGAGAGAGAGAGAGAGAGAGAGAGAGAGAGAGAGAGAGAGAGAGAGAGAGAGGTGGTTTTAGTGACATAAGAAGAGCTACAAGTAGTTGGACCTCCACCTCACACTAGTTGGATCCAAGACATGGCATAGTTTTTGATAATAGGTGAGTGCCCTCAAGGTATGGATAGGATAAAGAGAAGGTATTTTAGACTTTAGTTAATACCTTATGCATTGGTTTATGTGGTTATATTTATAAAATATCTCAATGAAGTACTACTTAGATGCATAGATGATGACCAGGTGACTATGATCTTAGAGCAATTCCATGATGGGCTTGTAAGAGGTCATTTTACCCAAATAATTATAGCTAAAAAAGTGACGAGGGATGGTTATTATTGGAATAAACTCTTTAAGGATGCATATCCATAGGTGTGAAACTACCAAAATTATGATCTCTTTGAAGGAATGTAAAGGCTAAAAACCCTTCCTCTCAGCCTAATTTAGGTAGAGTAGCCATTCATGTAGTGGGGCCTAGATTTTATAGGGATGATAAATCCACCTCTCTAATGGAGGACACAAGTGGGTACTCACTACCATTGATTACTTCACTAGGTGGGTGGAGTTAGTTTCTTTAAAATAAGCCAATGAGATAGTAATGTTAGACTTCTATGATAGTATAGTAATAAGGTTTGGTATACTAGCAACAATTATTTTAGATAATGCTTTAGAATTTATTGGAATGAAGTCCAGTTAGTTGGAAATCTAGTTGGGAATCTACCTTAGTACACCCTATAATTACTACCCCAAAGTAAATGGATTTATACAATCAATAAATAATAACTTTATTAGAATAATCAAAAGGACTATGGATGAGAATCAGAGGGTGTGGCATTCAAAGTTGAGGACATCCTTATGGGATGATAAAGTTACTCCTAAGGTTTCCATTTGTAACTCACCATTTATCCTTGTATATGGGAGAGAATACAAGTTTCCCATCTCTCTTAAGTTACCTACCTTAGATCTATCCCATTAGGTTGAGTTGATGGAGAGTGAACCTATGAGTGTGAGGTTGGACAAGCTCATGGAGCTTGAATAAATGAGGGATCTTGTAAATAAGACAACGAAATCCCATAAATATCAAGTCAAGAAAGCCTTTGAAAAGAGATCCTTAGAAAGGGACTTCAAGGAGGGTGATCTAGTCCTCAAGTGGGATATAAATAAGGCCAAGCTAGGAAATCATACTATGTTTGATAGCTTGTGGATTCGGCTTTACTTAATCTATGAATATAAACAACATAATGTATTTCAACTTGTATAAATATATGGAGAGATATTACCCATTCTAATAAATGGGATTCATCTAAATCCTTGTTACTAGAAGATTTTTCATGCATTATATATATAGTACATTTTTTAATAGTTTTTTAATGTTTTCCTCTAAGTTCCTTGTGCACATCCCTTTTAATTATGTGTTCCCTTCCCTAAGTGCCTTGGGAAAAGTGTTGGTATTGTTATTTTTTATCCTTGATAAATTAGGAGGAAGTTTTTATAAGTGGACAACCTTGTATCAATCTCATATCAGTTGGCAAGAGAATCTTATGACTCCATAGGCCAAATATATAGGATTTAGGCCAATAATATGTTGCATAGTAGGCATGGAACCTCAGGAGGTTGTCAAAAATATTTTCCAAAATTGGCCTACAAAATAAAATTTTGCCTAGATAGATCAGGCCACTCTCCTTGACTATTTAGTAACCTTTTACCCCTAGGACTAGTCTCATTTTAGCCCTAACTTGATGATGTAATGTGAAATCCTAAAAGGGCTTGTTGTCATGTAAGGAGCTAAGTAGAGTACTTATGTAGTGGATGATCCAATGGTGGAAAGATAAAACAAACCTAATGACCCTACCTCATATCCATTCTAAGCTTTTGAAACATTTAAAGCAAATTTTAAGCTAAATTTTAATATTTTGAGGAAAAGGCCTAAAAACAAGTCTTGAACTACAAGTGAAGGATCTATAAGGTTTCTAGGGTGTTTGAGAATTTAAATATAGGAAGGAGGTTTTTACAAAGTCTCACATATTCCAATGAGACAAAAATTATGTCTAGAGAAGCTAATGTTCCCAAAAGACACCCAAAAGTGTAATAGATTACTTAAGGGTCTCTTAAATAGAATTTTTTATTGGAAAAGTAAATTTTTAAGGAATTCAAATTGTTTTTTAATTCCTCCCACCTCCTTATGGAATTTTTTACCTATTTTTACAAGTTAAAGGCCATTTCAAGTCATTTGGAGTGGAGGAGAGGAGATTGGGAACAAAAAGATGTATTTTAGAGCCTTTTAGAATTTTGGTTAAACATGTTTTTGAAGGTTTTAATTAATTTAGGGGATCATATATCATATGATGGCATCCATGGTGTCCCTAATATCCAATAATAGGCCTCTAAAATCATATTCAAGTAGAAGAACCAATAAAAGTAAGGAAAACATATTAGTTACAAATTATACATGAAATGGATTTTCTATCATTAATGGAGGCCAAAGCACTTAATAAGGTTTTAAAAAATAATTAAAATTCATTTACATGATATAAAATATTTCCAAATTATTGAATTTCATAGACATGATTTTGGTTCTTCATGTTATGGAAAAACCAATTTGCATAGTCTTGGACAACACTAGGAGGGCCTCAGGTTTTGTCTCGATACAATTAGGAGAGAGAGATTTGGGTCAAAATATTTTGGTAAGTGATAGGGAACCTAATTTAATTCAACTTTGTTTCATTTTTGGTCTATTTAATCTCTCCATATTTATGAACAATCACTAGCAATGTAGGGGTGTTTAGATGGCCTATTCATCCAAATAGGATCTAGATTTTATTCTATTTATTCACTTTAGAATTAATTCATGAATAATGTATTTAGGGGATTTAATTAATTTTAAAATGTCACCTATAAAAATTTGTTTCATTAGTTAACTCATTATAGGGGGTAATTATGTCATAAAACCTATTTCTTATGTTGTCATTGTAAATGGACCATTTGATATATTTTAGAGCAAAAATTGGATTAGAAGGCTAATAAAAAATCCAAATCCTTATTCAAAATAAAATTAAATAAGTTATATTTTCTCATCAAACCTTAATAGCTCATCAAAGCCTTGACAAGTCAAATGAGGACTAGTCCTATATGGCAGACCACCATCTACAACAGTATTAGTCATGTCTCAAAGTGAAAGGAGGTAATGAGTAGTTTTAAGAGGCTAATTTAAGTGAATTAATGATCAAAAAGTGATTAAGTCATCATCCTTTTAAAATTACCAATGAGTATGGAGAGACCCAATCATGAAAAACTTATTTTTATCAGGGACCAACTTGCAAAATCCATGTTTAGCATATATTAAGGGTTCTTAGCATTTTTTAACGTCTTAGAAGAACCCTAGTTTTCATTATAACACCATATGACTCCCCCAATTAACTTCAAAATTGTGTGACCTTTTTTTCTATATGTATATGCTTCTTACATGTTCTAAATGACTCCTTCATGATAGGTTACAATGATCTTTTCACCTCCTTTTTGTTTTATTCATTTTCACTATCTTGTGACTAATTTTCCTCACTATTGTATAACATATCTATCCTTCCACCCTCAATTCCATAATATTTCATATTCCATGCATCATCTCACCACCCTTTCATCCTCTCCCATCCCATGAAAAAAATATCAAGAAGGATTCAAAAGAGCTAAAGGTCATCATGAATATGAAGGATGATATGCAACCATAAAACCATGTTAAACTAAGATAAAATGATGGCCTATAGAAAGTAAAAAATATAGCTAAGGTGGTTTTTAGGGGAGT
Organism: Torreya grandis; assembly: GCA_037957365.1. Lineage (NCBI taxonomy): Eukaryota > Viridiplantae > Streptophyta > Pinopsida > Cupressales > Taxaceae > Torreya > Torreya grandis. Next base: position 90,867 of record JARHVA010010991.1, read on the forward strand.
ATTGTTTTAAATGAATATAATTCATATTTATCACATGAATAAGGTCAAATCATCACATCAAGAATCTTGAAAGGGAAGATAAGTTCTTTGGGATTGTTTTATGACCTTTCTTAAGGTCATTTCCACTTTAGTCCATACAGGTATCCTGAGCAAATCTCCATCCACAGCCATGGTTTGATAAGGAAGGAAAGGGGATATTTATTTTGAGGATTTTTTGTTTAAATTATATCTTATTACTAGTTTCACCATATATAAAACCAATAATTAATTGGTTTTATACTAATAAAAGTGTTTCATATGATGACCTATAAGCCTATGATCATGTTTTCAAAAACATACACCGTATGTATAGTAGCCTGTAGGGTATGGAGGAGATGAAGATATTTGTCTCAATTTTTATATGGAATATTTGGGATATTTTTTAAGAGAATAATTTTTTTAAGGGAATTAAGGTTGAAATATATCTTGCGAATGTGCTTTCAATAAGTTGGTAGTCCTAAATACTTTGAACATCCACCTACAACTAGAAAGTAATATTGGCATGTAGGTCTAAAATGGATTTAGAGGGATTTGGTAAGAGGGTGAGATTTGACAAGAATAAATTTAAAATTAATAAATCCATCATTAAATATAGAAGTCACTAATTTGAGGTCTAATCATAATCTTAAACTCAGTCTTTTACCTCAAAAAGACATGTATACCTACAACCATCTTTTGGCTCAGACAATGGTACCAAGTGTGAAATGGATTCAAGGTTTTTTGGTAGAGAGGTGGAAGTCATTAAAAGGTATATAAAATGGTAAATACAAAATTTTATATTTTAAAACCAATTAATTAATTGGTTTTACATTTGTAAAATCTACCTTAACATACCTATAGTCAAGGCTATTAGTATGGGTGCTAAGGAAGTTGGATGTTCAAATGCAAAAATGTTACTCAATAACCCAAGACATAATATGGTATGATGGATATAATTAAATAATTTTAAATTGAATATTAAGACCATAGGTATCTAATAATGTAAAATTAACTTTGGATTGGTCATCTATAGATAAAGACAAATGGATAAACATAGTGAAGTACAATGTCATAGTGGTCTGAGAGTGTTTTGGAGAGGATAATGCATTAGTGAAGAGTGAAATGTAGTATAAAGTCATGAGATAAGTATATCCAATGGAAAAAAATGTCTTAATGAAAATTAAAGAGATGAAATATAGCACTTGTGTATATATTTAGTCACCTACATGGGTCTCTAGACAAAGAATCACTAGTACATCTAATAAACACAGTCAAGGGTTTCTCTTTGAGTTGCTTAATAAGGAATGAAATAAGATATCTCATTGTCTTGAAACTACTAGAGATCTATGAAAAAATTGAAATAAAAATATTTATTATATATCTAGTCAAGTCTAATACTTACACACATGTTCCAACAAGGTACTCAGTCTATACAACTGGGTATGTAAGCTTTTCGGGTTTGAGTTACTGAAGTAAGTCTCAAGGTCTCAAGAATATTTTAAATGAATTATTAATGTATTTTAAACTCTCAATAATATCTCAATAATTAATTAACAAATTATCAATGTCTCTTTAGCTTTCTTTGATGAAAATTATGTTATGACTTTGATAGTCCAAAACTATGACCTCTTAATGTATTTGAGACTCTATAACAAGAAGGTATATATATTCTTGAGAAGATTCACATGTATGATAATCTAGGATCCATGTTGAGGAGTTTAATGTTTAGTTTATAAAGAATCAAATACAAATTTCAAATGTGTAGATAGTTAAGGAGATACCCTACTACACAAATTAGACCCCTATTTGCACAACTGACATCTTGTTTGCATAGTCCAAATTAAAAATGGATATGAGAATATGATAAGTAGCAAGGGTATTGATTTTATTTAATCCCACCATGGTTTAAAATAATATCACTTTTTTAGGAGTGACCACTATGAAGTGTTTGTAATCTTATAAAGTACATAGTATTATAAATGACAACACAACCAACTAAAAATACATAGTCCTCTATGTTTTGGTGATGATCAGCATTAACAAGGTGATGTAGGGTTTATAACCTTTGGAGGAGATGTGTGATGTTGAGATAGACTTGTACATGGTCTTATATTCCTTTGAAATTTTTTTAAACTCAATAAAATGAATTTAGAGCTCAGCCACTTATAGGCCTACACAAACCTAGGTTAGGGTTTCTAGAGAGAAACTCTCATATATCAGGTTTGAACCCTTAAAATTTGTCAAAACTTGGTATTGTAGTTGATTGAGTCATTTTTAAAAGGATTAAGGTGTTTTTGGGTATGTATAACATTATATAGAATGTATATAGCTGATTTTGTTGTAGTTAGGCTTGGAGACCTAATAACAATGTAGGGGGTAATGAAAAGTGAATATGCCCAAGGATTTGAGAAGTAAAACTTTGTAATAAGATAAAAGGTAGAAATGGTACCATAATATATGATTATTTTGTAGAGATGATCTATGGTTAGTTCAAATCAAGGAGCTTTGTCTAAAAGGAAACCTAATTAGTGAGATAATTATAAAGGATAGTGTACCTACATGAGAAGATAAAGGGTGATCAAAGAAGGTATTAGTTAGCAAATAAATTTTGTGGAGTGATAGAACAATGAGAAAGTGTTAGAAAAAAGTATACAATCCTAGTGGTATGGTCATATAGGTTCAATGTGTGTAATAAATAATATATTGGATGAAACTTGTGACCAAAGTTAATATAATGACCTTATAAAAAACCAATAAATGAATTGGCTTTCCATCTATAGTAGATCTATGCTTAGATTTTGCAAATAGGAATGTATAGAGGTAGGGTTGGAAGGAGTGAATTCATGATGGATACATTGAAAAGGAATATATATATTGTGTGTGTGTGTATATATATATATATATATATATATATATTATGTACAAGTGAATGATACCTTTACATATCTTGTCACCTATTCCCAAACTCTCTAAATCCTAAATAATTAACACAGTCTGTATAAGGACTCATTAATAAATGTATAATCAAGAATTGAGGTTGTGAGGTCTTGACATGATCCTAAGTTTCATAGGGTTTTGTCATACTTATGTAATCTAAAAAATGATGGTTAAAGAGATTCACTAATATATAACCTTAAAACACCAAACTCATCCAAAATCTCATAGATCATCTCTTACAACCTTCATCTATATACTTTATTTCAAGCTAGTGTATGCAAATTTATGGTAAAATGCTATAAAGGGGTTACATGTTTAGATTATGTTCAAAGGAAAATAATCAAGGTAAAAATCATGGTATATGATCATTAGGAATAACAAGGTAATTCTTAAGGACATGTTGGCCATTTTTGGCCCACATATGAATCTCTTGAATGGTTTGATTAAGCAAAGGATCAAAGGCTTAGAAATGAGTCCAACCATGTGAATTTATGGATCTAAGTATATTATAATATGTTCCAAGAATTTATAAGAATTGACCAAGTTTAAAAAACCTTATAATATCATCAACACCTTGGAATAATTATCAACAGATGAATTATGCAAGTTTAAGGGCCAGAACATCACTAGGATGTCACGTAGAACCAAACTGGACCAAATCATTTGTGAATTTTTTAATCTTCACTTAGGAAACCAATTCAAGCTAAAATATTATACTTTCATGGATTTATACATACTAGGATCATCCTCTAAAATTTTCATGCCCGTGTGAGATTTATGGCTCAAGTTATGAAGCTTCAGAGTTGGACCTATAGAGTAATATGTCCACACAAACATCAAATAAAGCTTGAGAAAAACAACCCATTTTGAGCTTAAATTGGATAGTTGTGTGAATTTCAATGATGGATTTGAAAATATCATTTGACAAGAGTACATAAATAAATTTAAATCTCATAAATTATTCATTAGATTTATAACAGTGGGTCACAACATATCCAATGGTTTGCATTGCATCATACATCTTGATTCGATGGTGCAAGATGAGTCAAAAGTTCAAGCAAATTTATAGGACATCACATTGAATAAGTGAGTGAGTCTATAGACTAAAAATGGATCCTAAAATCAACATGCATTTTACATGTGGCATAAGCAGGGAAGTTAATAGACTGATAGTAGGATATTGAAACCAACATGCATTTAACACATAACACAAGCTTAGATAGAGTTTAAAAGTCAAGGGTAAGATCCATGAATCTCAATCAATTATATAGATAAATATTGATGGTGTGATAAAAGGTTAATATGTCAACAAGTTAAGTTAGATATTGATATCTAATTAAAATAAATGTGAGCCTAGGACTTTTGACAGAAGTTAAGGAACCATTTTTGACCAAGCAAAATAGGTATTGCAAGATCATCTCATTACCATTGAAGCTCAATCCAATGCCATTAAAGGGACACAATGATGTATCTAAGGTGATCAATAACATATGGGACCACTATTAAGCCTAAATATGGACATCTAGTTCATTAATTTGTAGCCTATGGGGATATTTTTGTAACTATGATTGCCATCTATAAAGAAGGACCTTTGTATACAATGAAATATTGGTCCTTATAGAGATAGAATGGGTCCATTTGGACCTATCATAATCTATAAAAATAGATATATATTTTATAGGTTTACATTAATATAGATGCTATAAGAAAACCAATAATCTTAGATTGGTTTTCCATCTATAGAATAGACCCATGACATAGACATGAAAATGGAGTAGATATGTGATAAATGTAAAAGGGCTCATCTATCAATGTGGATCCATCAATGGTAATGAAAGTACTAGACACCATCTATGGCATGCCATTTTTAGTTTTGGGATTCAAGGATTTTATCCTCATGAACATGTCAAGTAGGTGTAGGGTACTAAGGTGGTGCACTATTAGTTGGAAAAGGAGTTAAGGGTATTGATTCTATTTAAACAAACTTTATCATCTTGCATAGTAAGCCTTTTTATTCTAGAGGGATCTCTCAACCAATGAAAGGAAATCAAGGGATATTAGATCTATAAAGGGCTATTTCATTGGAAGAAGGCATAATTGTAAAAAGAAATCAATAATTTTCCACCACATGACTAGGACCATTTCTCCACTCTTCCACGCATGTTCTCATTTCTCTTCATCTCTTTATACTATATATAGAGGATTTTAAGCCAAAAAATTAATCCCTTGGTAGAACATTGATCCCTCTCTTGGGCATGACTAAAATATACCAAGATGGAGCTTGTAACTATTGGCCATATTTGGCTCATATACCATCTTATACCAAATTTCCATGATCTAATACAAAGACGGAAGCAAACCCCCCTTTTTTGATAAAATAAGTAGAACAACATCTAGATGGGATTGAGAAAATTAATTTCACATGTGAGGGTGAATGATAGGATAACTATCCACATGTGTTTATTCACAATAGTCATAGGTATCCATTCGCCAATTTCTAGATCATCTACCTAAGCATAATAGAAGATCTATAGATCTAAAGTGGGATTTCATAGTAGAATCTACTAAGTTTCTATACTTAGTCAATTTTTAGAGAGCCTGAATAAAACTGAAAGAACATATTCATTAGGTCAAATATCAATCATATGAACAAGTCAAAGAAACTCATTCTTATGTGTTTGTTCCTTGTGGCATTAATATCATCTCTTGAAAGTCTAGTACCATCATGAGTTTTACACTTCAAGATACAAGATTGAAAATTTGGCCAAAATATGAAAGACATCCACACAAGTGTCAACTTTATACCTAGGTAAAAAGCCATATGAATTTAAATTTAAAATTCTAAATGACATCAAAAGCATTCTTATATATAATGTTCACACAAAATTCAAAAATTAAGCTCTATGAACTGGTTGATGGGTTTCAAAATTCATGGTAGAGACTTGAGTAAAAGTGCATGTCTAACAAGTGTCAAGACCATGGGAGCTTAGAGCAAGTCAAATGGTCAGATTACTAACAAACAATAGAAAAGGTTGAGTTGGGGTGGTCAAGCGAGATGACCCTAACTCAGAAGGAAAATAAAAGGGTTTGAACTCAAATCTAACCTAAGTTAATGGAAGAATTAAAAGAAGAAATCTCTATATGGGCTCATATGTGATTGATCATCAAATAAAAAGCTATAGATCTATATTAAAACAAATATACTTATATTCATTTTAATCTATAGTTAATAGAGTAGATATATCACTAGGTTAGGTCCTTGACAAACCACTACTCAAGATAGGCATGAGGTGTCCCTAGTAGATATGAAGATTTTATCCACTCGATAAGATCTAGTGGAAGATCAACAATCTAAAACTTGGGGATTTGGAAAATAGTTGGAGCATTCACTTGAACTATATCAAGACTTACCACCTATGGCTAACTATTGTCTTATATCAAACCTCTCTCAATTAGTGGAATGATTTGGAGGATACTAACGAATACCTCACTCATAATGTCTTATCTTGATTAGACCAATAGTATGATAGAACAACTCAAAATCTAACAAAAAAATAGTTACCAATATCTTGTTTTTTCTATAAATAGAAGCCTTGGGGACAAAATAAGATAGCTCTCACTTATTAGATAAATCATTAGATCTCTCTGTATTTCTCTTGGTTAGACTAGATTCTACAAAAATGGAATTTGTAACCTATTAAAGTAATAAAAGGTTGCATTTTGATTTCAATGTTTTGGTATAGTATGTATATGTCTAATTTGCATGTGTTATAAACTTATACCTCATCAAATTATTATCTCCCCTAGTTACTAGTTCATCTATTCATGCACATCATGTTTAGTGTTCTACATCTTTTGATCAAAGACCACATATGGATATTATGATTGGTTAGTATCTTAATTTAGACCTATCCTTTATTTCCCTCAACCCAAACCATTTAGTGAGCCTAGATGTGTGAAAAGATATTTAGTGTCTGATCTTGATCATTTACTTGTTTCATTCATGTTCTTTGAGTCAAGCTGAGTGGACCAACCTGTAATTTTTACTACATCACCCTATTAAATTTATTGGGAGCCCTTATCCCTTTCTAACCCTTTTCTCATGAAGCAATAGGCTTAGCTTTAGTTTAAGTGAGAATCAAAGAGGAATATAGCCTACTCTAGAGTTTAATCCCCATCATAGGATACCCATAGCCTAAGATTGTTCCCATTTTATGGATGAACTAGGAGAAGCCCGAAGAGCTTCTTCCAAGGGTGAAATTTGAAGCTGAAATAGTGTTTAGTACACTTGGTGGGGCTCAGGTCTAAAGAATTTGAAGAGTTTTTTGGTTTTATCTTTATCCAATCAACCTTGAGGGGAACATCTCCAAACATCAACAACAACTCTAAGTTTTAATTGGTTGTAGATTTCTAGGTAAGCCTTTAAGCATCTTTGTTTGCATCTAAATACCTCTTATGAGTATTTATGGATGGATTTAGGGTAGAATTTCACCCTCATATAGTTATTTAGTCTTATCTTTAGCTAAATGGAACCTACCATCCATCTAATCATCTCTATCAAATCTGTAATAAGCATATCTATCTTTCATGCCTATAATTTACCCCTCTAGCCAACATTCTATGATCACATCCTTACTAGAACTTAAGACAAATATGCTAAAGTTAGAAGAAATAATGAGAAAATGATATGAAGAGATTGATGTGATCCCTTTCCATCACATAAATAGTATGAGGGAGTCATTTAAAATGTTAACAGAGGAGTGGATGGTTGTCAGAAAAGAAGGTTTAGTATGGTGTTATCAATGATGATCTATGTGAGATGAAGACCCTGATTCAATGGTAGATAGATAGATTAGTAAAATGGGAGTGTAAGGAGAAATAGTTTAGGTAGCCTAAACCATCCATCTCATTCCCCCTATAAATGGCCTACTTATAAAAAAGAAGATGAGGAAGAGAAGAATCAGGATAATTCATGGAAGTAGTTGTACCATGATTTCATGGAAGAAATGAAACTAGTTGGAAATCATGTGACCTCTCTATTACATGAAGGTGAATTATTCTTGAGTAACTAGCATAAGGTATCAAAATAATATTTTCATCATCATGATTATGACCAAGAGATTGATATTATTTCTTCTGAAGAGACTCTAATCGAGCTGTACCTTCAAGAAAATGAGTCTTCAAAAGTAATTGTTTTCTTAGGAGATGATATGTTTAAGCTATTCAAGCATGGTTATCAACTTATCTATTAAATTATAGGCATATACATACTATTGGAGGATAAAGGTGAGATCACATGGCTTTAAGAGATCATAAATTGAAAGGCCATCCCTATAGATACATTGAAGGAGATAGATCAAGTTGATCCATATGTTCATGATCAGTAGTTCATTAATGAAGAAGAAATAGAGTTGTTATTGAAAAGAATGTAGATATAGGAGCATGATGATTAGATTCTAGGCTCATATTTATAGTTGATCTACCTTAAGCTATTAATGGAGGAACCAATTGACCGCCTAAGAAGATATGAGCAATTAATTTCTCTTAGCTACAGAGAAGAGTTATCAAGAAAAGGTAAGTATGTTTTAAAGCTCCAATATATACAAAATAGTTTTATATTTGACCTGTCAGGGTATTTTTAATTTACAAACATTGTACATATTAGGTTATATTTCAAATATTTTCTCTAAGTTCTTTGCACACATATTTTATATATTAGTTGTTTCAAATGCATGTGAGCACTTATCTTATTTCATTTTGTTTCTTTTATTCTATTTTTATGTGAAGTTAGAATAAGGGTTAAATCCATGCCAAATGGATCAAAATGGGTTCTTGAAGTATAGTAGGCATGCTTACTTATGATTTTCTAATAATTTTGGCCATATTTGGCCCACATACCAGCTTGTGCCTAGTCACCATGATCTGATACAAATAAGGAAACAACCCCCCCCCCCCCCCCCCACTTTTTTATCAAATAAATATAACAACATCTAGATAGGATTGACCCTATTATTATCACACATGCAGGTGAGTGATTAGAGAATTGGCCACATCAATTTCTTCAAAATAGTCCTAGGTAGCCATTCACTAGGTTTCAACTTGTCTGCTTAAGTACAACAGAAGATATAAGGATCTAAAGTGGGCTTCAAAAATAAAATCCACCAAGTTTCTATACTTAGTTAATTTTTATAGAGCCCAAAAAAAGTAGAAGGAACATATTCATTAGGTCAAATTTAATGTATATGGATAAGTCAAGGAAAATTAGTCTAATGAGTTTTCTCTTTATGGTATTAATGCCATCTCTTGAAAGTTTTCTACCTTCACAATTTTTATACTTCAAGATAAAAATTTGAAAAGTTGGATAAAATATGAAGGACATCTATGTAAGTGTCAAAATTATACCTAGGAAAAAATCCATATGAATTTAAATTTTATGGTCTATGGGACATCAAAAGTGCTCTTGTAGATGTCAAATGATGTTCATGTGAATGTCAAAAATTAAGCTTCATGAACTTGCCAATGGGGTCCAAAATTACTAGTGGAGACCTAAAGAAAATTTCATAGATGACAAGTGTCAAGACCAAAACAGCTTAGAGAAAGTAAAAAAAACCATATTTCCAACATCCAATAACAAGGGGATATATTGGGGTGATCAAGAGAGATGATCCTAACTCAGTATGTAAAGAAAAGAGTTCAAACTCAAATCCAACCTAAGTTAAAGGAATGAGTAAAAGAAGAAAACTCTATATGGTCTTGTGTGGGATAGATCATCAAACAAAGAACTATAGATCTATAGGGAAACCAATATCCTTAGATTTTTTCTCATCTATAGTTAATATAATAGATATATGAATAGGTCAGGGCCTTGAAAAACTACCACTCAAGATAGGCATGACATATCCCTAATAGATATGAAAATTTTATCCTCTCAATAGAATCTAGTGGAAGATAAAAATTCTAGAAACTTGGGGATTTGGAAAAAGTTAGAGCATTCACTTGAACTAGATCAAGACTTGCCACATGTGGCTAACTCTTGTATTCTAGCACACCTTGATCAATCAATGGAATGATTTGGGGGCTAATCCTGAATACCTCACTCATAATGGCTTATCCTGATTAGAAAATAATCATGATAGAATAACTCAAAAGATGATAGATGACTTGTTACCAATCTCTCTTTTCTACAACAAATATAATCCTTGGGGTTAAAAGAAGATATATCTCACTTTTTAGATAGATCATTAGATCTATTTCTATATTTATCTTGGTTAGACTAAACTCTTCCAAGATAGAATTTATAACCTCTTAAAGCAATAGATGGCTTAATTTTGATTTCATTATTCTAGTATAATGTGTATATGTCTAATTTGCACATATGGTAGAAACTTCTCCCTCATCAAATTATTATCTCACATAGTTACTAATTAATCTATTCATGCACGTCATGTTTAGTGTTTTTCATCTTTTTATCAAAGCCTGCATGTGGATACTATGACTGGTTATTGTCTTACTTTAGACTTCTCCTTTATTTCCCTCAACCTAGACCATTTGGTGAATCTTCACATGGATGTGTGAATAGATAGTTGACATCTGATCCTGGTCATTTACTTGATTCATTAGTGTTCTTTCAGTCAAGTAGAGAGGATAGACCTATAATTTTGGTGTATCACCTTGTTAACTTTTTTAGGAGCCCTTATCCTTTCATAATCCTTTTTCTATGAAGCATTAAGCTTAATTTTAGTTCGGGTGAGCATAAAAGAGGAATATAACCTATTTCAAAGGTTTATCACAATCACAAGATACCCACATCCTGGGTTTGTTCCCATTTTATGGCTCAACTGGGTGAAGCTTAAATAAATTATCCCAAGGGTGTTAGTTGAATCTTTAATAGTAACCTCTTGAGATGAATACAAGTTTGCTTTTCAAATTTCATGGTTATGGTATATTGTGTACATGTTAGATTTGCATAAGTGATAGAGATATTTTTCCTTATAAATTCTTGATCTCACCTAGTTACTAGTTGATATATTTATGTAGTTGATGTTTAGTTTTCTATATCTATTGATTGAAGCTCATATGTGGATACTGTGATTAGTTAGTGACTTGAATTATACCTCCACATCATTTCCCTTAGATTTTGATCATTTATGGAACATCTTCATGAAATATTAATGTATGATATATGGTTATAATATTATATCTAGTCTTGTGCTTATTTCATTAGCGTTTAAGAGTCAAGTAGAGTCGATCAGTCAAAATTTAGGTACATCACCATCTTTAGTATAGGTTTCCCTTTCATGTTCTTTCTCTCTCTACCTTTTCCCTAGTCATTAATAGGTATTTTTAGTGGTAATGATATAAAATAATGCATCTGAGGAGCTAGCCTCATTAAAAATCCTAGAGATCTAACCTCATTATAGAATACCCATAGCTTGGGGTTAGTCTCATGTTGAGATATATTTGGAAGTAGGACCTAAACACTTTTACTTATATCGAAGGTATAATAAACACCTCCAATAATATTTGGCATGATTGATAGGACAAGGTCCTAAAGAGTGGAAATATCTTGGTGTCTCTTTCCTCTAATCATTTTTTAAAAATAACCTAAATTAGCACCTATGGTGACTCCAAATCAATTCTTTTGGTTATGAGCAAACCAAGTACGTCTCGTTGAAAATTTTAGTCAACTATTGAATTTAATTTAATGTATAAGGTCAATGTTAATAACTATGGTGAAAACCTCTATCTTTCACCCCACTATCAATAGTCCTAGTATGATCCTCATGAACCATATGAGCCTAATCAACCCTACAATAAGCCTATATATCCCTCATATACACCTAACTATCCCTCTAACCAACCTTGCCAAAAATAGGTTTTTGATACCATATCCTTGTTGATATTAAATCTCAATATGTTAAAATCCAAAGATGTGATGAGAAAATTGGATAGAGAACTTTATGTGATCCCTTTTCATCTCATAAAGAGGATGAGATAGTCACCTAAAATGTTAATAGGTAAGTGGCTACTAGTTAAAGATGAGGTATAATATGGTGCTATCAATGATGATGTGTATGAAATTAACTCTCTCATCCAATGGTGGATAGATAGATTAAAAATTTTGGAGAATCAAGAAACCCATTCTAAATAGCCTCAAACATTATTTCCTATCCCTAATACACCTCCTTTGATTCCATGTCTTCCTCAAAATATACTTACCTTTCTTCAAGAGCTTGAGAACATGTTATGTTGGAGGCTACCTCACATCATGGAACCTAATTATTTTATGCCATCACTTGTGAAATAACCTTATCCTATGCCCACCAAAAAAATAAGGAGAGAATTTGTTTGAGGTCAAGCCAATAAATCTTTTTCCCTTCCTCAAGAACCTCTCCAAGAGTCCTCTAATAATCCTAAACCCACAATCTCAAGTTGGAATAATACTTCATCAAGTTTTGAGGATCCCAAATAACTCTCTTTCCCTCTCACCCCCTCCTTTTATCAAGAAGAACTTGTGGTTTTTAAGGTAGAATATTAGGTGGTATCTAAAAAGATCCATAGGAAAAAGTTGTATAAGAGGTAGCCTTTTGCTTTAAATTACCTTTCTTCATTAAATATGATGATCCTATCTCTTAGAGAAAAAAGGAGTTGGAAGATTTGAGTATGATGAAGATATCATAAAGCACATTCCAAGAGGATGTACATGATCAATTTGTAGCTCTAAGAAATCATGAATAAGGGGTGGTAATTTTTTGACAGGTAGGTTGAGGAGGAATCATGGTAGTCATTATACCATAGATTCATGGGAGAGATTGAGGTGTTAAATGGTAGTAAATATCTTAAGACCAAGGTGGAGGTTATTTCTCTTAAAGATGACTCAATACCTTAGCCTAATTTTAAACCACTCTTAGATGATTAGAATATGTACATTAAACATATAAAATGGTTTGATGGACTTGGAAAATATATGTTGCTCATTAGAAAGAAGGTTCATGAGTAGCTTGATCTAGAGGCACTTATTAAAGGCCACAATGTAGATGGGTTTAGCCATTACAAACTCCTTGAACATATTAATGAGTTTGGAGATGATAGTATGAAAAATAAGGTCACTCAAGGTTCCCAAAAGACTCAAGATAATGCTTAGATATGGTGTCACTTTCAGAGGTTGTAGATGATAAGCAATGTGAGAAGAATTCTAGATAACAAGACTAGTTTGTATTTATTGTGACTGATTTATTATTGATGGGTCATTTCAAGAGATGTTAAGAGAATTGGTAAGAAAGAGGAATGCCTCATCAAGAGTCATGTTTAATGAATATCCTACTTGGTAACCTATACCATCTATTGGACTAGGTGAGCCTATGAATTTTCCTTTTGATCTAGCTAGATCATGATCCTATTTTAGTTAGTTAGTTTCCTTGTACAATATTTAGTCATTTAAATTCTTCCAAATAATTTTTGGCACATTTATTTGTTATCTCTATTTTGTTCTAGGTTAGCTTCCTTTCAATAAGTGCTTTGGGTATTATTTTTTTTTGCCCTTTTTGGTCTTTGTATTATTTCGAAAGAGGTTAGAGCAAGAATGGCAACTAGTGTTGGCTTCAAATATTTTTATTAAGTTAGAGAGGAGACTCCATGCCTAATGGATTGAACAAGGAAATATGGTCTAGGTTTTATTACATATAAAGGCATGTAACCCATATGAGTCACCAAATATGTGGCCATTTTTGTCCCACATATGAAGATCTTGCATGGTTTGATGAAGCAGTGGATCAAAGACTTAGAAATGAGTCTAATAATGTAAGTAAAGGGACCTAAGAATATTTACATATGTTATAAGCTTTAAAATAATTTATTAGGTTAATAAAGCATTATAATATCATCAACACCTTGGAAGAAAGATTAAAGGATGAATTGTGCAAGTTTAAGGTCTAGACTGTCACTAGGAAATCACACAAAACTAGACTGGACCATCTAATTTGCGATTTTTTTAATCTTCATTTAGGAAGGCCCCACAGGCCAAAATATTGTATCACCACAGAGTTATACATACCAATATAATCCTCTAAAATTTTCATGCCTACATGAGCTTTCTAGATAAGGTTATGAAGCTTCAAAGTTGGACATGTAGAGTAAGACATCCATGCAAATGTCAAAATAAAGGTAGAGTAAAAAAACTCTATTTGAGATT